>PVKH010023444.1:0-13854 GCA_004027955.1 Chaetophractus vellerosus
AGACTACATATTATTTTGAAATTGTGTTGATTTAAGTTGGAGAAGAGAAAGCTCAGGAACATGTAATTACAGAAGACATTAGAACAATTTATAATGTGATACGTGCCTCCTTAAGTATTTAAACACCAATGAGAAAATTCTAGTTGAATTCTACTCTTCTAAACTGTACAAATTTTAAAGTTATTTCTTAATTTTCTGTGGATGTACAATTGGGTCAAAGGTAAAAAGACAAAGGCAGCATTTCATATCTTCCTAATGCAATGTAATAAAAGTTGGCATTCTTTCTTCACCTTCAGGTTGTTTTCTGAAGGAAACATTTCTACGGTAAGTCCTAGGGACTTCATGTGGCTAAGAAATATGGAAGATGCATCTCTTGTAAATAACAGTAGCAACCTCAAGACCAAAAATGTTTTATAGTATTTCTCTTAATCCCTTTGATAGGAGGGATTTATTTGCCTCTCAGGCATTTCTTTGAATTTACATAAATAGCAAAGAGATTATGGAGAAGAGATTGCAGCTTTAGAGGGTTGTTAGATCTTAAGAATTAGCATAGGGGAAAATTCGTATATATTTCTCAAAATCTAGCATACATCAGAATCTCCTGGAGGGCTTGTCAAACACAGGTTTCTGTGTTCATTCCCTAGAGTTTCTGATTCAATTGGATCTAAGTGGGGCCAGATAATTTACATTTCTAATAGATTTCCATATGACATTGATGCTTCTGGTCCAGGGACCACATTCTGAGTTGAAATCCTTACTTTCGGTCTAAGAGGTTTCAACTCTCTGGATAGGATTCATTAATAAATTTACACTATTGTCTGCAGAGTTAGCTGAGAAAAACATTTTTAATATATTTAGTGAACTAAAAAGTATTTAATTGGTTTGGGTTAAATATCAATGTACAGCTCTTGATGGTGCAACTCCAATTAAGCTTGGACTTAAGCCTATAAAGTATGATTTACTTCTTTCTCTAAATCTGAATTTAAAGCCTGTAAGGATCTCGCTGATATTCACGTTAAACTGACTAGTTCTGCTCCATTGATGACCTCTAGCTGTACTTGAAGGCTCTGGATATTGCCAAGAGCTCATCTTAAAATTGAGCCCAATTTTAATTACTTTGATAAGACAAGTTAAAATACCATGTGTCATGCTCCCACGTTTCTCTTAAAGAGATGCTTCATGGATTTAACCTGCTTCTTTGTCATGGCCACTGCCACTGTAAACAGTACGTGGACTTCTCAGCTCCTTACACATCTGCATGAAGGGGACCCTAAATTCTGCCCTGCATGTAGGCATTGACTGGGGGCAGCACCAGAATCCGATCCAGTCTAAGCAAACAACTTGTGAAAATAGTATGCTATTTTATTTCAAGAGGGATAAATGTGAGGGTGATTATTTACACAAAATAATTTAACATGTGACTCCTTTAAATAGCAAGAATCTTTAGGATATTGAATATATTTTGATTTAAATAATCTTTTTATCTGAAACATCTCAAGAATTCATTTGAAATTGAATTATATGTGTAATGAGAAGCATAACATTTATGTGGCTACCAGATAAAATACAGAATACACAATTAAATTTGAATTTTAGATAAAAACGAATATTTTAGCATGAGTAAATTCCATATATTCATAGCACATACCCTTGGTGTCTTGTATTTTTATTTTCTAACTCTTGCAACTGTGCTCATTTATCATTTTAAAAATAAGTGTAAATGGGCTTTAGAAGAAGGAGTTATTTAGACAAAATAATTTTCTTCATAGTTAAAATAGCTTTATTTTTTAATATGCTGGTGTAAATTACACAAACTAATCAAATAAAATCTGAAAAACAGATAAAAGTGTATAAGATTGAATAAATAGGGATCATTATTGCTTTTTTTCAAAATTGGATTTATTTATATTTCACTACCCAGCTTTACGTTTAGTAAAATGCACAGATCTAAGTAAACATTTTGATAGCTTTTGACAAATGAATATACCAATGTGGCAAACACCCCACAATAGAGATGTAGAGTATTTTCATTACCCCAGAAATCTCTTTGTGCTCCATTCAGTTCAATTCCCACTACCCATTGGCAGCCACTGTTTTGATTTCTATCACATTAGCTTAGTTTTGTCTGTTCCTGTACTTCGAATAAATGGAAACATATATTTTGTATTTTTTTGAGTCTGGCTTTTTTTTCCACTTAACATATGTTTTCAAGATTTTTGTATGTTATTGCGTGTGTAGTAAATTTGTTTTTGTTGCCAAATTGTACTCAATTGTTTATAAATAAATGACAAATTTTTAAGTCCATTGTTTAGTGTTCATGCATGTGTGACTTTTTTTCCTGTTTTGGCTATGGGTAAAGCTGTTATAAACGTTTCTGTGTAAGTCCTTTGGTATAAGTCTTAATTTTTTCTTGGGATCTTATATTTGTTTGTTAGATTAAACTAAATAATCATGTTTATCAAATCTTCTATATCCTTACTAATTTTCTCTTTCCTTAATTTTTAGTTACCAAAAGAGGTGTGGTAATCACTCACAGTGATTGTAAATCTGTCATTTTCTCATAATCTAATCAATTGTTTAAAATATTTTGTTGCTATGCTGTTGAAGTCATGGAAGTTTGGAACTGTAATTACTTCTTGGTAAATATTCTGTTTTTCATTATCTCTTGGCCCTCTCTAGTCCTAGAAATCCTGTTTGGTCTTAATCTCTTTTTGATGTGTTATAAATATAGCATTTAATTTATTCTCAATTTATTCAGCATTCTTTTATTTTGTTTTTGCTTAATAAATCTTCCATTTTTATATATTTTTTATATTTATTTTTGCTTTCAATTTACATTTATTTTTTCTTTAATTTTAACTTGTTTTATAGCATTTTATGGGTATATTTTGTCTGCAATTAAATGCATAAATCTTATGTATATGTTTCTGAGTTTTGACAAATGCATACACTTGTATAACCCATCACCTTAGAAAGTTCCAAGGTCTCTTATACCTCTTCTCAGTCTCAATCTCCAGTGACAACTAGTGTTCTCAGTTTTATCCACCATACATTAATTTTACCTATCCTATTAATTTCATATTAATGGAATCTCACAGAATGTTCACTTTTTTAAAATTTATTTATTATTTATTACATATCCCCCCCCTTTCTGCTTGCTCTTGCTGTGTGTCCATTCTTCTGTGTTTTTCTATGTCTGCTTCTTGTCTCCCCCCCGTCCCCGCGGCGACGCGCCGAGTCGGCCCTCCACGGCGGTGGCTCATTCCGTTGGAGGGTGGCTCCATTCCGTTCCCACGGGCGGCTTCGCTCCATGTTTTGCGGGCAGCAGTCCTCCATGTTTTTTGCGGGCTGCTCGGCTTCTGCAGTTCGCAGGCGGCAGCTCCGCTTTTCACGGGTGACTTTGCCATGCCCATGGGGGCTCCGCCCTGCCCGTGGTGGCTTTTTTTTTTTTTTTTTTTTGCCTTGCCCACGGCGGCTCTGCCCCGCCCACGGCGGCTTGCCTTTCTCAAGGCCGTCTGCCCGCTCGGAGAGGTCCCCGGGAACCGAACCCGGGGCCTCCCATGTGGTACACCGGCGAGCTCTTTATCCACTGAGCTATCTAGCCGGGCCAGAATGTTCACTTTTGTGTAAGGCTTTTTTCACTCAAAATGATGTCATTGATGTATTCATCTATGTTGTTATATATACTAGTATTTTGTTCCTTTTATAGACAAGTAGTAATAATGCATTGTACTAATTTAAAATTTATTTATCCATTTTCCAATTGATTGATACCTGTAGTGTTTCCAGGTTTTGGATTATTATGAATAGGAGTACTATTCCCATTCAAGCACAGGTCTTTTTGTGGAACACACTTTTATTTCTTTTAAGTATATACCTAGGAGTGGAATTGCTTGGTCATAGGGTAAGTGTATTTTTAGTTTTATAAGCAATTGCTGGATTTTTTTTCTGAAGCAGTTGTGTCATTTTATTTTCTCACCAACAAATGTATGAGAGTTCCAGTTGCTGGAATTTTAACCTTTCTGATAGGTGTGTAGTAGAGTGACATCTCATTGTGGTTTGATTTGCATTTCCCTAATGAATATGATTTTGCATATCTTTTTATGTGCTTATTAGCCTTTTATATATTTTCCTTTATAAGTATCTCTTAAAATATTTTGCCCATTTTTAAATTGGGTTGCCTTTTTATTATTGAGTTGCATTTTTAAAATTTTATTTTATCCTTTCCTGCTTTCTATTGAATTGTAAACACTTTTATATTTTATGCATTTCTCATGAATTTTATGTAATAGATACTATCATCTCCATTTTAGGTATGAGGAAGCTAAGGCTTATGCTGGCTAAGTGACTTACCTACAGTCTCATAAGTAATAAATGACAAGTCTCTGATACAGGGGTGTTTAGCAGCAAAACACTGTGCCTATAACTGATAATTCGGCTACAAATAAATAGTATGGGACTGTATATGAAGAAGGGGTCTCAGTGGGCAAGGATGGTGAAAAATAAGTGGGAATGATAGATTTTGATGTATGGCTAGGATTTAGCTAGCCATCTGTCAAGTAGTGGTGATATGAGTTGGGGTGTATAAAAATACCTCCCTGAGAAGGAGAGACATATACTTATATGCAGTAATAAAAGAGATAGAACAGAATATGACCTTAAAGTTCTAAGATTATTTGAGGCCAGAACTTTAACAAGTAATTGCCAAAATGCTTCAGTGCATTATCAATTATAAGGAATAAAATTTTCTTCTCTATTCTTTAAATATTACTTTATGACCTCTACTGCTAAAATGGTTTGGCTTCCACAACTGTGAATTAATATTGATTTGCTTAATATTTTTATTTAATGGGCATTTAAAAATATTGGATACTACTGTTCTTAAAATAAGTTTAGTCAAATTTGGAACCTCAGAATATTTTACCTTGAGAAATTAGGGTAGCTTCAGTGATTATAGAACAGTAAGTATGGTAGGCCATTTAAAGTTAACTCAGCTCTGGGAACTCTTGAGAGAGAATTTAGAACAGATCCAAAGTTTCGACAGAGGTTCATAGAAGAGAATTATATACATGTATAAAGGTGTGTGGATTCAGTGGCCTGTAAACAATGTTACTTATTTTACTTATTTTTCCCTCTAATTTTAGTGATACCTCTCTATTCCCATTTTAAAGCAGTGCAAGAATTTTCCCTTTATAGCCCTGGTTTGCAATTACCCATCTGTTGGTGGTTCATGATATGAGTTGGTGGTTCATGATATGAGTTGGTAAGTAGTATTACTTGTGAGAAATGCAACTTGGTACTCCTGTTTACCTCAGTGAAACTAATTTCACATAAATGAGTGTGTCTTTTTTTTAAGTTCTTCAACCCTTTGTGACTTTAGGTATTAGATTATTTGTCAATCCATGCCTCCTTTTACTCTTAGAAGTGAATAAGTCTCTCCTTGGCATTTTGTCAAAAGCGTACATGCTCTGTAATGCCCTGTGTGCTGAGAAAACTGAGTTCAGTTTAAAGACAGTTGACAGAGAAGTGGATTCTCTGATTAGAAGACTGCGGTATAGAGGAAGAAACATTGTCAGGCACCAAGAATACCCTCATAAGGGTTGTTGAAAGATAACGGAGTAGGAAGCTCCAGGAATCAGTCCCTCCACCAGAACAAATATTAAACAGGCAGGAACTGTCTGAATCAACTATTTTGAGACGTTGGAGTTCAGTAGAATACTGTACAGCATCGAGGGTGGAGTGGGAGGAAGAGGCTGGTAAATTATGGCAAATACCAATAAATTGCTTTGGGTGTAGTGGTTGCCAGCACCTGTCCCCCACTCTTGTGACAGGCAGCAGTGGGGAGCGGCCAATGGCATAGCTTGCTGAAGCCAGAAAGGGACATAAAAACCCACTTCCCCAAGATCTGGGGTGGACATAGACCAGTCGCTGATCATGGCTTTTGATTAGTGACTTAGGTTTGTTGGGGACCTGGCTCTGAGGACAGCCATTGATCCAACCCACTCCAAACAAAGGAGGCAGAGGACAAATAAAGGCATATGCTTCCTTAGTGCTGCAGAGGACAGTTGAAGGACTATATTTGATAGATAGGTAATGAAAGCACAGCTTTCCGGAGCCCTGGAAGAAGCTCCTTGTACCCTTCCTAGTTCCCTCATGTTCTTTCCAGGGCAGTTTGGAGTCAGTTGGGGCTCCCTTTCTAGAGAAATGATCACCTAACACAATATCCTAAAGATGCTTCCCTATATTTTTCTTCTAGGACTTTCATAGTCCTGGTTCTTATATTTAGGTCTTTGATCCATTTTGAGTTAATTTTCATATATGGTGTGAGATAGGGGTCACCCTTCATTCTTTTGTACATGGATACCCAGTTCTCAGAGCACCTTTTGTTGAGGAGATTATTCTTTCTTAATTCTTTCCTAATTGATTGCACTTGGTACCTTTAACGAAAATCAGTTGTCAGTAGATGTGAGTTTCTATTTTTGAGCTCTCAATTTGATTCCATTGGTTGGCATATCTATCCTTATGCCAGTACCATACTGATTTGACCACTACAGCTTTGTAATACGCTTTAAAATTAGGAAGTGTAAATCCTCCAACTTCATTCTTTTGAAAATATTTTTGGCTGTTCTGGTTCCCTTACCCAAAATAAATTTGATAATTGGCTTCTCCATTTTTCCAAAATAGGCTGTTGGAATTTTTATCAGGATTCCATTAAATCTGTAGCTCAGTTTGGGTAGACTTACATCTTAATGATATTTAGTCTTCCAATCCATGAACATGAAATGTCCTTCCCTTTATTTAGGTCTTCTTTGATTTCTTTTACCAATGTTTTGTAGTTTTCTGTATATAAGTCCTTTACATCCTTGGTTCAATTTATTCCTAGACATTTGATTCTTTAATTTGCTATTGTAAATGGAATTTTTTCTTGATTTCCTCCTTAGTTTCCTCATTACTAGTGTGTAGAAATACTGCTGATTTTTGTACCCAGCAAATGCTGTGGAATTTGTTTATTAGCTCTAGTAGTTTTGTTATGGTTTTTGGGACTTTTTATATAGAAGATCATGTCATCTGCAAATAGGGAAAATTTTACTTCTTCCTTTCCAATTTCAATGCCTTTTATTTCTTTTTTCCTGTCTAATTGCTCTGACTAGAACTTCTAGGACAATGTTGAATAACAGTGGTGACAGTGGGAATCCTTGTCTTGTTCCAGATCTTACCATTGATTATAATGTTAGTTGTGGGCTTTTCATATATGTCCCTTATCATGTTGAGGAAGCGTCCTTCCATTCCTAAGTATATAAGTGTTATTATCCAGAAAAGATGTTGAATTTTTCAAATGCCTTTTCTTCATCAATGGAGATGATCATGTGGCTTTCCCCCTTCATTTTGTTGATGTGATTGATACATTAATTGGAATTTCTTATGTTGAACCACATTCTTGCATCCCTGGATAAAGCCCATTTGATCATGGCATATAATTCTTTCATTGTGCTGTTGTATTCAATTTGCAAGTATTTTGTTGAGTATTTTTGTATCTATATTTATAAGAGATATTTATTTGTAATTTTGTTTTCTTGTAGTCTTTTATCTGGCTTTGGTGTTTGGGTGATGTTGGCCTCACAGAATGAATTAGTGTTCCATCCTCTTTTTTAAGAAGAGTTTGAGCAGGATTGGTTTAAATCCTTCTTGGAATGATTGGTAGAATTTTTCTGTGAAGCAATCTGGTCTTGGGCTTTTGTTTGTTGGGAGATTTTTGATGATTGATTTAAACTCTTGTAATTGGTCTGGTGAGGTCTTCTATTTCTTGTAATGTCAGTGTGGATTTATAGGAATTTGTCTATTTCATCCAGGTTTTCTAACTTATTGTTATGCAATTGTTGACTAATACACTTAGTATTCTTTTATGATTTTTTAAAAAAATTTCTTTGGGGTCAGTAGTAATGTCCACCCTGTCATTTCTGTTTTTATTCGTGTCTTCTCTCTCGTTTTCATTGTCAGTCTAGCTAAGGTTTTGTCAATTCTATTAAATCTTTTCAAAGAACAAACTTTTTTTTTCTTTTCTTTTATTCTCAATTTCATTTATTTCTGCTTTACTCCTTAATATCTCTTTCCTCTGCTTTTTTTGGACTAAGTTTGCTTTCTTTTTCTAGTTCTTTCAGGTTAAGCCTTTGATTTTAGTTCTTCTTTTTTAATGTAAGTGTTTACAGCTATCAATTTCCCTTTCAGCACTGCAATCCATAAGTTTTGATATGTCATGTTCTTTTTTTCATTTATCTCAAGATATTTACTGATTACCCTAGACGTTTCTTATTTGCCCCACAGATTGTTGAAGAGAGTGTTATTCATCTTCCATATATTTGTGGATTTTCTATTTCTCTGCCTGTTAATTGATTTCCAGCTTCATTCCATTATAGTGAGAGAAGATTATGATTTGTATGATTTCAATCTTTTTAAATTTATCGAGACTTGTGACCCAACATGTGTTCTATCTGGAGAATAAGCCTTATGAACTTGAGAAGAATGTATATTCCATTGTTTTGGGTTGCAATGTTCTTATATGTCTCTTCAGTCTAGTTCATTTTTCATATTATTCAAGCTCTCTTTTTCCTTATTGATCTTCCGTCTAGATGTTCTGTCTGTTGATTAGTGGTGTATTGAAATCAGAGGTGTCTATTTCTGCTTACACTTTTGCCAGTGTTGACCTCATGTATTGTGGCACAGTGTGGTTTGGTACATATATATTGATGATAGTTATTTCTTCTTGGTTGATTGCCTCTTTTATTAATATATAGTTTCCTCCTTTGTTTCTTAAAACAGTTTTTGACTGAAAGTCTATTTTGTCAGCTTTTAGTGTAGCTACCCCTACTCCCTTTTCAGTTACTATTTGCATGGAATATCTTTTTCCATCCTTTCTCTTTCAACCTATTTGTTTCTTTGGATCTAAGGTGAATCTCTGATAAACAGCATAGAGTTGGATCATGCTTTTTTTAACCATTCTGCTTATAAAACCTGCTAATTAGAAAAGCTACCAACTTAGCTTCAATAGCATATATGTTCTCTGCTCCTATATTTCTCTGTTTCCCCTCTTTATGTTGTTTTTGTTCCACTTCACTTTATATTTTGCATGTCTGTCATCTGGAATTATGCCTTTTTCTTATTCAATTTTATTCTGATTCTTATGAATTAAAATATAGTGTTGTATATTAAGGATATGATACTATTGGGTTTTGCATTTAC
The DNA here is from genome assembly GCA_004027955.1 of Chaetophractus vellerosus. NCBI lineage: Eukaryota > Metazoa > Chordata > Mammalia > Cingulata > Chlamyphoridae > Chaetophractus > Chaetophractus vellerosus. Next base: position 9,238 of record PVKH010023444.1, read on the forward strand.
CCCTTTAGTTACTCTTACTGATGATCTTCATTTCTTCATTCTACTCCAGGTCACTCTCTCCTGTCTTTTCCTTTCAACCTACAAAACTCTCTTTAGTAGTATTTATAGGCCACATCTCTTTTGGACTCCTGTCTCAGTTTCTGTTTATTTGTGAATATTTTAAACTCCCCTTAGTTCTGAGGGATAGTTCTCCCAGGTAAAGAATTTTTGGCTGGAAGTTTTTTCTCTTTTAGTGCCTTGAATATATATCATACCAAAACTGCCTTCTCACCTCATGGTTTCGGATGAGAAATTGGTGCATAGACTTACTGAGGATCCCTTGAATGTGATGAATCGCTTTTCTCTTGCTATCAGAGTTCTCTCTTTATCTTTGGCGTTTGGCATTTGACATTAGTATGTGTCTTGGAGTAGGTCTATTAGGATTTGTTCTGCTTGGAATACATTTGTATATTTAGGTCTTTCATAAGAGTTGGGAAATTTCCAGCCATTTTTTTCCTCCAGTATTCTTTCTGCCCCTTTTCCTTTCTCCCCATCTTCTGGGATAAACATGACATGCATGTTTGTGTGCTTCATACTTTCCCTCAAATCCCTGAGATGCTGCTCATTTTTTTCTATTCTTTATTTGTTCTTCTGACTTTATGATTTTGATGGTCTTGTCTTCTAGTTTGCTGATTCTTTCTTGTGCCTATTAAAATTTGCTGTTGTTCGCCTCTAGTATATTTTTAATCTTTACTGTTGTGCCTTTCATTCCCAAAATTTCTATGTTTCTTTTTATATTTTCCCATTCTTCTTTATGCTCACACATTGTCTTCTTAATATCCTTTATTTTTTTGTGCATCTTTTCCTTCATCTCTTTGAATTGATTTAGGACATTTGTTTGAATATCTTTGATTAGCCCCCACCCCCTTCTTTTATTATGTGAGGCTTTTCTGTTTTTGTTTTCTTCCCCATTAGTTTTCCGTATCCGACAAGCTAGATGGGGTCAGTCCAGAAAGGTGTGTTACTTCAGAAAAGTTCTATTTTCTTTTAGATGGTCCAGATAACTGAAATGAGATTGAGCCAAGGCACAAAGTTTTTACCTGCCTTTCAATCTTGTTCTCCCCATATCAGCCCCCCTGCCCCGGGATCCCTTTTGTTTGCAGCGCTCCTTTGTGGTTTGTGTTCCACCCTGTCTCTATGGACTTTGGTCTCTGTACCTGCATATGTGTGGAGTTCTAACTCACTGCTATGAGTCTCTCTACAGTCTGTGTTTACAGTGGGAGGGATCTGGGCCATGCTGCCTTGTGTGACTCCCAGGGTGCATAGGACCAAGTGAGTAGGAGGAAAACAGGAACTGTCTGTGGTCTGGGTTGGTATTCTCCTATCTGAGCTTTTTGTTTCTTTGATTCAGTGTTTATGGAGTCATTCTTCAGTCTATACTGTACTTGAGCATTCTAAGCAAGTGAAATTTGTGCTTTTATTTGCTAAATCTCTAGGGAAGCTTTTTTAGGGGATGTCTTGCATCACCATGTTGATAACATCACCTACTCTGTGTGTATTTGTACCACAGCACTTATATAGCATTCAAATAAAGACCACTAGATTGCATGATTTGGAGAATAATTCCAATTGGCTGAATTTCCTATGATCTTTTTTTAAGAGAAATTTAGATGTCTGAATCTGAGCAAGATCCAATTCAAAACAGATTAAAAATGTTAAAAGATTTTCAAGTTTCTCCATATAAGCATAAAAGCTTCATGTGGGGATTTCAGAATTTTTCTTTGACATTATTTTCAAGGCATTATGGACTCTTTATGAATTAGAGCTACATATGAAAACTCAAACTATGGTAGATTTGTGAGGAAAATCAGCCCTTAGGCAATATGTTAAATTGACTTAATGAAAGTTGCAAGTGAGTTATTTGGTTCCTTACACATGAGCTAATATTCCCTTGCTGACTGCGGCTTTCTATTTCTAGAGTGCACTTAGTTTACAGAATAGATTTTTACTGGTTGTATTATTCTTTAGGAAGCTTAAGACAGCCCTTATATTAAACTTTAAATACTTTCTCTCCAAAGTTTATCTAAGAACTAGAATGATGAACTTAATCTCTGCAACTGTGCAATTAGTATATTAACTTAAGTACTATTTTTGGTATCACTGTACTCCGCAAGTCATCTGGTTAATGTGTTTCCTTTTGTAAGATTTTACCAGAGCATAGCAATTGGAACACAAAATAAACATTAACAGACTTTTCTTTGTGCTTGCATGTAGTTATCAGGATGACTTTTTTCATATGCTGTTTTTATTCTTTTAAAAAGTGCTCCTTGAAATGAGAGGAATTAAGGATTCTGTATTTTAAAGGAGTAACATGTCAAGAAGAATAGATGATCCAAATAGATTTTCAAGATGTAAAATTTTTAATTTTTATGGGTGTGTGTATGCTGAAAAAAGGAGAATTCAGGTTCTGTATTTTCTTGACAAATACTGGGGCTGTAAATTATCCAGCTGTTCTTCCTCTGTATGGATTTTGTAGTTCTCAGAGCAATTTATAGGTCTAGAGTGCAGCTGCTGAAAGTCATTTATTCTCAGTTCTGTATTAAATCCATCATATACAAATACATTAGCATTCAGTACAGAGCTCAAGGGCTTAAGACATTTTTTCCCTTCTGAGTTGCTGCTCTTCAAATCTTTGTAGGATATACCAAAACAGCATCCAAAAATTATTAGGCTGGTATTTGTTTTTATAAGGATTGCTCTTAGTATTTCTATTTAGAGTACTTGGAATTCACTCATTTATTGATACAAAAGGAACAGTCAAAGTAAACATGCCTGTCAACATAAACAGATTGATAATACTATCATGCTTTTTTTTTTCTAAATTAGGTCTTTTTTTTCTAAATTGGTCTGCTCATTTGCAGCTTCTGCCATATGTCTACTATTTGGATATGTTCACATATCTGAAACTTAATCATTTGTAATATCTTGGAGGAGTACTTGTTTGGAAATAAGTAAGGAAAATTTTCACATCTACTCTAGCCTCTTTCTCTGTTACTTGAATACATCATTTACTCTTTTTGATGGACAGGAACTACCATCAATAATATAAATATAGGCTTATAGAAATTAATCTGTGTGTTTGTTTCTTATCACTTCCTAAAATATGTTCATACTTTTCACAAAATACTGATGTGAACTTGAAATGTAACATTACTTGAGAATGATTATATTCCTCAAATGCATGTTTAGATCTCTATTCACGATCTAACCAAAATGAATTACTTGTACTCGTGTGTGCCTACTTTGTCTCTTCCATGTTTTATGCTTTATTCATATTATTCTTTTATTCCCAGATTATTCTCCTCTCTCTAGCTTCACATGTTCAAATCCTGTCTATTTTCCAAGACTATCTCCTTCATGGTCTAGACTTACAAGTAATTTTCTCTTCTTCTTACTTTATCTTCCTCTCTTATACCACAATAAAATTTTCAATTTTATTACAGTTATTACTATGCATATTTTATATTCCTTATAAGATTATAAACCCTTTGATGATAGAGACTGAACTATTTTAAATTTTATCCCCTATAAAGCCTAGGGAAATCTCATACACATATATCATAGGTATTTAATATTTGTTGTAATTAAGTGGAATTTGTAATAAGTAAAATACTGGTTTAACTTCAGATTAAGAATAAAATGTTCAGTTCTCATTGAAAATGCTTCTGAGATATACATTACTCAGTCTTAACAAACATAGTACTGCATATTGCAAGAAATTTATTTTTTATAACGATTGAGGTTCTTAACGCCCTCAATATGACCTAGAGAAACCTGGCTCCAGGTCAGAATCCTGTATGTGACCTTCCAGGCCCCACTGTAGTTAAGTACAAGGCTTTGACTGGCAGTACTCATCAGGGGAAGCTCCCTTCCCCATATCAGACTTGTTGCATAGCTAGAGCATTGTAGTTTCTTGGAGAGAGTTACAGTCAAGGACTCATGCTCCCCTCCCCGCTGCTAGCCATGTTCATACACATGTCTGCATTCCTAGTCTTGGTGCCCATGTAGAGATCTCCTTATTGAGTCCTCGTCTGATGCACTTCTCAAGCCTTTCAACTAAGAGTTCCTTATCAGGGACCTTGGCTGAGGCACTTTTTTCCACTTTGACTAGGTACCTTTCCATTCATAGCCTGGGTCCAAAAAAGGCGGGGGGCTTTTGTTCAGGGCTCCTGGGCAGAGGGTAAAAAATGTGAACTATATACTTACTTTTAAAATTTCTCTTCCATGTCACATGTAAATACATTTCACTGGCCAAAGGAAATCACATGGCCCAAAGTCTGCCATTAGTAGGTCAGGGAAAAAATGGGTCTGGGAGGGACAGAGAATATTTTTTGACAATAATACAGTCTACCACATGCATCAGATAAAATGTAAGTTCAGCTTCCTAGTTCTCTTTCTTTCTAAATTATTTATTTTTATGTGGCACCCTGTTCTTATATTAAGATCGTAATATATTCACTTACTTTTCTGAGGATACTAATTAGAATTTCTTGATGACTTTTTTTCTTTCTTTCTATTAATTTTTTCAGGTCTTTTTTTCTCTTTGTTTATTTTAGTATCTTTCATATTACAATCTTT
>PVKH010023445.1:0-13841 GCA_004027955.1 Chaetophractus vellerosus
CACCACCCCAACCCCTGGAAAACGCTGATTTTTCCTCTATCACTACACTTTGATCATTTTGCAAATGTTATATAAATGGTGTCCATGGACGTTTAGTTTTTGGTCATGCCTGTTTTTCCTCAGTTATGTCTACTTATTTCCAAAGTATCCTTAAACTTACCATTTTCTTTCATTTCTTTTATTCTCCAGCACATGCCAGGACACCAGCTCTCCTTTTAAGGGGTATACACAATAGTTTGGGGAAGAAAGACAAAAAAGACTAAAAGAGCAGAGACGACTACTAATGAGGATAGTAATACTAACAGTAATAGTAGCTAACATTTACTTGTCTCCAACTATGGGCCAGGCATGTAAGTACCTAGTGCCATCTCATTTAATTCTACAATATGCTCCAGGAGGCAGGGGCTTCATTTCTTTCTTCCTGAAATTAGGACCCACACAGCTTCAGAAAACTTTGTAAAATTTCGTAAATGGCTTAAGAATCGGTCTCAGAGCTCTGGAGGCCCCCAGAGACCATGGGGTTCCATTCCCTGATTTTTACACCGAGGACATTGAGATTGGCAGCATTTTGGACTTTAACAAAGTCACTCAACTATTTAGGAGCACCGCCAGAGTTTGGGACCTTTGGAAAGAAGCCACGTTTTATACTGTACACAGAATATAAGACATTATTAATCTTACCTGATTATTTGGAATGGTCTGATTGCTTCGATTTTTAATAGCTACTTTTTAAATTTTATTTTTGTAACATATACATATCATAAAATTTCCCATTTAAACCATTTTTTTCTTTCTTAGAGAAGTTGTGGGCTTACAGACAATTATACATAATATACAGGATTCCCATGTACCATCCTATCATTAGCACCTTGCATTAGTGTGGAACACTTATTACAATTGATGAGAGCACATTTTTGTAATTGTACTAGCTATAGTCCATGATTTAACTTAGGGTTCACTGTTTGTGTAGGGCAGATCCATGGATTTAAAAAAAAAAATTATTCTGTTCCATATAAATAATTTAGCATTTCCGCTTTTAATCACATTCAGACATATATCACAGTGCTCTTAATTAGGTTTACAATTCTATGCTACCATCACCACCATCTATCACCAAAATTTTTTCATCACCCAAAGCAGAAACTCTTTACCCAGTACTAATAGTTCCCCAGCCTTCTATCTATAGCCCCTGGAAATTTATAAACTACTTTCTATTTCTGTGAATTTGCTTATTCCAGTTATTTCATATAAGTCGAATCATGCAATATTTGTCCCTTTGTGCCTTACTTATTTCACTCAAGTATAATGTTTTCTGATACATGTTGTAATATGTATCAGAACTTCCTTCCTTTTTATAGCTGAATAGTATTCCATTGTATGGATATGCCACATTGTTTCTATTCATTCAACTGTTGATGGATGCTTGGGTTGTTTCCACTTTTTGGCTATTGTGAATAATGCCGCTATAAACATTGGCATACAAGTATCTGTTTGAGTGCCTGTTTCCAAGGGTTTGGGGTATATACCTAAAAGTGAGATTGCTGGGTCATATGGTAATTCTATGCTTAACTTTTTGAGAATCCAGGTTTGTGACTGGTCAGCAGGAAGGAAGGGAAATGCCCCAGAGAGTGGGAACAGAAATGCAAACGCCATCAGGCTAGAGATGGACTGTGCTTGTAGGAAGTGCAAAACATTGGGTAAGTCTGGGTAGGGAGTGGATAGGTAAGGAGAGAGTTCACATCGTGAAGACTTTTCTGCACCATTGAGAATTATTGATTGGAGTAATTCAAACAACAGCAGTTTCAGGTGCATTTTTGGGCCAGAAGAGAAGAGACTTTTTTTAGTAAAAAAGCATTTAATTCCCCTAACTTTATAACCAGTGGACTAACACTGGCAATTTCAGGAGTTGACTGGCTCTGCTATCTGCTGAGAAGAGGAAGGAATGTGTGTGTGTGTGTGTGTGTGTGTGTGTGTGTGTGTGTGTTTAAGGTGGGATGGAAGATGAAAGACATATTACCACATGTTCTGAACCTTTTAATACATGGGCATGCTATGTCTCTCTACTTATTTAGGTGGTCTTTAATATCAGCAATGTTTTAAAGTTTTCAGCTTAAAGGTAGGCTTCGTGTCTTTTGTTTAATTGATTTGTATTAAATGCCTTTTGATGATTTTGTAAGTGGAGTTACTTTTTTTAACTTTGTTTACTAATTTTTTGCTGCTAGTATTGGAAAATACAATTGATTTTTAAAATATTAATCATGTGTCCCGAGACTTTGATGAAAATGCCCTATTAGTTCTAGTAGTTGCTTTGTAGAATCCTTAATACATTCTATATAAACAATCATGTCATCTGCAAATACAGTTTTGCTTCTTCTGTCCAACCTTTATGCCTTTGAATTCCTTTCTTTGCTTTACTGAAATGGCGAGAACCTCTAGGTCATTGTTGAAAAGAAGGGGAAAGAGTGGGCATTCTTGCTTTATTCCTGATCTTTACAGTGAAAGCATTTAGGTTTTCATCAAGTGTGACATAAATTGTAAGTTTTCCATAAATATCAGCTTAAGGAACTCTCCTTATATTCCTAGTTTGCTGAGAATTTTTACCATGAATTTGCTGGATTTTATCAAATGCTTTTTCTTTGTCTATTGAAATGATCATATGGTTTTTCTCCTTTATTCTATTAATATGTGAATTACATTGATTTTTTTATGTTACTATATTAGTCAGCCAAAGGGGTGCTGATGCAAAGTACCAGAAATCTGTTGGCTTTTATAAAAGGCATTTATTTGGGTAAAAGCTTAGTTACAAGGCCCTAAAGAGTCCAACTCAAGGTACCATAAGAGGTACTTTCTCACCAAAGTCTGTTGCCATGTGTTGAAGCAAGATGGCTGCCGATCTCTGTGAGGGTTCAGCCTTCCTCTCTAGCTACAGGCTGGCATAGGGCTTGTTTCTTTCTGTACTTTCTCAGTATTGAAAACTATCAGGTGAATGGCTCAGCTCTCTTCATGGGGCTGCAGGTTCAAAGTTCTCTCCTCTGCCATATCTGTGGAGTTCTTTCTCCCTTCCTCTGTGTAGCTTCTTCTGTGTGCCTTCCTGAGTGAGTGCCTATTTCTATCAGCCCACCAAGGGGGTGAGGACTTAAACTGAGTTATACCCTACTGACGTAGTTGAATCAAAGCCCAAATCTTGATTTAATCAAGTAAACATAGAATCTTTGAATTTAATACAATCAAAGGGTATCATGCCCAGAAAAAACAGACCAATTTACAAACATAATCAGTATCTTTTCTTTTTGGAATTCATAAATAATATCAAACTGCTACAGTTACCAACCCTGCATTCATAGGATAAAATCTACTTGGTCATGCTATATTGTAATTTTTATATATTCCTGGATTGAACTTGATAATATTTTAAGTGTTTATATTTCATTTTGTAAGTATGCATGAGGGATATTGGCCTGTTATTTGTTTTTTTGTTTTATTTTGTTTTGAAATATCTTTGTTGGGAATAGGTGTTGGGATTTTGTTCTGTTCATAAAACAAGTTGAGAAGTGTTTCCTCAACAATTTTCTTACAAAGTTTTCTCAGCTTGGTGTTATTCTCTCCTTAAATGCTTTATATAATTCACTAGTAAAACAAATGGGCCAGGAGATTTCTTTGAGAGAATATTTTTATAACAAAATCAATTTTTTATTAGATGCAGGGCTATTCAGATTTTCTGTTTCATCTTATGTCAATTTTCGTGAGTTTTATTTTTCAAAGAATTTCTCCATTTCATCTAAATTGTTGAATTTGTTGGTATACACTTATTCATAATATTCTCTTGTTAATATTTTAATGTATATAGGATCTGTAGTTATCACTGCTTCTTCATTCCTGATATTGCTGTTTTGTCTTCTCTTTTTGTTTGATCAGTGCAGCTAAGAGTTTATCAATTTTTTGGATCACTTCAAAGAATTAATTTTTGTCTTTATCTAGTTTCTGTTTGCTTTTTGATTCCTTGATGTCTGTTCCTATCTTTACTATTTACTTTTGCTTTACCTTGTTCCTCATTTTCTAGATACTTAAAGTTTGCCACATCTTTTGAAGCTTTAAATCGAGCCTACACATTTTAATCTGGGCTGGCACTTCCTAGGAAGCTATCATTACACTGCTTACTCTATTTCTGCCTGGCTCCACATACTTTTTGTTTCTTCATCCACCATTTAATTTGTCACAGGACACAGGCCTCTATTCTGCCTAAAATATCATCTCCTATCACTCTCTATGACTTTACCCTGATTTATTTGTTCAACCTAACACTTATTACCACTTTATGTCATATTGCATATTTGTCTGTTATTTATTCATTGTCTGTCTGCCACTACAATGGGATCACTGTGTGAGTAGGGGGCTTGGTCTCCTTTTGTTCGCCTTTATGTTCCCAGTGCCAAGCATATAGTACACACTCAACAAATATTTATTGAATTTTTTAATCAACCCACTAATTCAGCCTATATTTGTTAATGTAATGCTGCCGTAGAATATGGGAAGGTGAATAAAATGTCTTCTTTCAGAGACATAGACATTCTCTAGTGGTAAAGATTACATTTAATTTGTTCTTATCATATGTCGGGTTCCAATATATCAGGAACTCAATATGTACATCATTGAACTTCAATAACTTTATGAGGTCAGGGCTATTGTTACCTCTGTTTTACAGCTGAGGAAATTGAGCTGTGGATGGGTCAAGTGTCTTATTAGAGATCACACCCCTCTTAAGTGATGGAGGTAAAATCTAACTTCAGGCACTCTGATGCCACAGCGTGGGTGCTTAGCCACTCAGCACTACTGGTTCACATCACTACTTTCCCCCCTCCTGTTGAAGGAGTCATGTTGATTAGGGCTGCCCATTGGTGGCTGTTGCCATAAGCAGGGCAGTTATTGCCCAAACTATACATTGTCTTCCCATCTACCACCCCAACCTTAACTATCAATCTAAAACATACCCCCAGAAAACATTATCTAAACTAAATTTCTCTTCAGAAAATTGGGCTGCCTGTAAAAATACTGACTGTAAAATGGACAACCATTGGGCATATAAATTTGAATTCCCAGATAAATTCTAGGTTAATTCACATACAATTTAGGAGCTCAGTAATCATCTTTGCCCTTCCAGATTCCCAGGTTGGGAATGCAATATGTCAGATATCCTTATTAAATGGTACTCAGTCGAATACCCCATGGCCAAATGAGTCTGGACGCTGGGCTTAGGCTAAGCATTCAGGTGGAGGAGTTTTACAAGGGGACTCATAATGAGGAGACAGAGGGGAAAAACCTTACAAAAAGGACAAAGAGGCTGATGCACATCCAGCCAGCCACTTAGCTCCACCAATTTGACCATCAAAGTATTTCTCAAGCCCATCCTCTTCTGTCCTTCTCTTGTGTAATCATGGCCCCTTGGAATTTCCACACCAGCTCCAGAGTGCTCCTGCTAAAGTGCAAAGCTAACTTTCCTACCCTTTTCTATCAAGAAGGTCCAATGATTCCCAGTGTCCTTAATACAAGATCCAAACTCCCTGTGTGGTGCAAAAAAATCTTCTGTCACTTGACTTCTGCCTCTCTTTACAGACTTACTTCACACCAACTTTCATGGTGTATGTGATTCTTCATCATTTCTGAACTCCATGCTGCTTCTGGCTCCTGGGGTTTTTTTCACCATCGCCCCTCTGAATGAAATGCTCTTCACCCTTTCATCACTGGCCTATTTGCTATTCTCATCTTAAAGACTATTTGGGACATTTCACCTGACAAGTTTTCCCACCATGTGGAGGAGACAGTGATGTTTTCACCAAACCCATGTCCTTTCCACCTGAGCACACAGTCTGAGCGTATTTCCTGGGCTCCCTTGCAGCTAGGTACAGCTATGTAATATTCCTGGTCACAGAACATAAGAGGAAGCATTGGGTGCTACTTCTAAGCCTGGCCCATTAAACCTCCCACTAGCTCTCTATTCCCCCATTCTCTGCCCATCACCTGAAAGCAGGGGATTCTGAGGGCTTGGGGATAACAGAGTCACAGGAGAAGAGGAGCTTGAGTTCCTGAATGGCAGCTTGGGGCAGATGCCCTCCACTACCCTGATTTGAACTTATGTTTGTGAGGGGAAAGCAAAGCAAATACACACACACACACACACACACACACCTACTGTGTTGTAGCCACCGAGATCTGGGCAGTTATTGTTATAGTAGCTAACATTGTCTTAGTTAATAAATGCTACCGGGCTTGATTTATTTTAATCCAATTCAACCCATTATCAAGCATCTATATGCCAGGCTCTGAGCTAGGCAGTGGTGTTACAGCACAGCATAGCACAGGTGTATTTCCTGCCCTCGTAGAGCTTTCAGTACTGTAATTTGTTGCCCTGATTCTGGACTTTCATAGTATCTTGTGCCTTTCTCTATTGTAACACTTATCATGCTTTATTATCATTAAGTATTCACCTGTCTGCCCTATGACAGTGTGAACTGCTTGAGGGTAGGTAACATGTCTTACCTTTATTTCCATCTCCATGGTACCTGTGAAAGAGTACAACTTGGTAAATACATAATGAGTATATACCCCACACCTGCTGTCCTGGTGTTGAGTCCCCACAGCCCTGGTCAGTGGGAAGGTCCTTGTTCCATGTTCTTTTTGTAATTTGTGGCTCACTGACTCTTTTCAGCACAATATAGTATACTCTCAGTGGCCAAGGCAGATTCACTGAATCCAAAGGGAAATTGTATGCCTCACTCAATAGGTTTCCCTCCCCCAATGAGAAATAAAATATTTGACAATTTTCTCCGTTGTCCTACTATTTGTTTTGAATTGAGCTGCATTTTGCAGTGCTTCTCCTGCTCAGAAATGATGAATGCCCTTTAAACCAACAGTGTTATTTGCAAATGAACTTAAAGAGGAACAAAATTGCACAGGGCCAAAGTGGGCTCCAATAACAGCTTGGAAAAACACATTTTTCAAGGTACCAAGCAAAAGGAATTTGTCCAATTTAATTTTCAGGTAGGTCTATAAAATTAAGTATTCTGACTGAAAAGCATAATTAAACCAACAGTGAATGTAAATGAGGAAGGGAAGTATCGTGCTATGACTGGAATATCGTTTTGCAACCAAATGGCGCATACCAAGAAAACAAATTATTAATGCAGCCTTATTTCTTGAGAATATTCAGGGAAACAAGAAAGCTCTCACTGTTCTGCACAATCGTCGTCTGGGGACATATGAGTAAAGAGCAGTAGGTCCAGCTGCAACAAGCAGTAGTCTCCACAGCCCCAAAGCCAAGAGGTAGCCACCATTTTTCACATCCAGGAGGAGTCAGTTTGAATAAAATCAAAGCCCACCTCCTGCCTGTGGCAGACACTGTTGATTGTCTACACAACAGCCAGTCTTCTTTCTAAGAATTTTGTTTTGTTTAGTGGGTTAATATGCAAGCTCTAAGGCATGAATCACGCCTAGCCTAAGCCAGTGATAGCACTCCTGTTTCCTTTTGCTACATCCATGATTTCCATCTCACTCTGCTTCTAAGAGTGGCTATATGGCACCATCCTGGCCAATAAGAAATCAGAACCTTTCTGCTGGGGCCTCTGGAAAATATTTCCTTTTTACTAAAGGGAGAAGGAAGTGAAAAGACTGTTTCTCAATACCCTGGCTTCCTTCTCCTCACTCTCTCTTTCCTATTTTGAATGTGGCCATGATACCTGGAGCTGTGGCAGCCATCTTATAACCATGAGGCAAAAAGCATGAACATAGGGCCGGCTCGATAGCCCAGTGGATAGGGTGCCGGCATACCACATGGGAGGCCCTGGGTTCAGTTCCCGGGGACCTCTCCTAGCGGGCAGACCGCCTTGAGAATGGCAAGCCGCCATGGGCGGGCTGGAGCCGCCGTGGGCAGGGCAAGAAGCTGCCACAGACAGGGCAAGAGCCGCCACGGGCAGGGCAGGTCGCCCGCGGATGGAGCGCAGCCAGCCACCCGCGAACTGAATCAAGTGCCGGCCGTGAGCGGACGCAGAGACCGCCCACAAGTGGGGAAAGCCGCGCCTGCGCAGTGACCACTCTCGGCGCGTCGCCGCAGCGGGGGGAAGGAGAGATATGTAATAAAATAAATAAATCTTTAAAAAAAAAAGCATGAACATAAATAATCCAATAAGCTGAAGAGTAGAGTCAATACTGGAATCAATCTGGATTTTTAATGACATCATTGAGTTTCTTAACCAAGCTTGGGGCATTTACTGCCATTCTTCTTGTTCAGTGAGATAATAAATGTCTGTACTGTTTAGATCATTGTTGCATAGAATTATGCTACTTGCAGCCAAATATAATCCTAACTAATAGGCCTCAAAGTCAACCCCTCTGTAATGTCTTTGGCATCCATCCCTCCTCACCAACTTCTCTCCTGCTGCCCATGTCGAGCTTGCTCATCCACCATCTGAACTCTTGCTACAGCCTTCTAACCAGGCTCTCTGTCTCCAGTACCACCCAGGCCATTTACTTCATTATAGCTTGGGTGATCTAATGCTTGTCCCCAACTTATGCATTTGACAAATACCTGTTAATCCTTTCCAATCCTTTAAGATCAAGATCAAACATCACCACCTGTAAGAAGCTGTTCCAGTTTCCTGAGCAAAACCCATTATCCCCTTCTCCTTTCCCATATATTTCCATATGTATTTCAGAGTTCTTTCCTCCCTTCCTTCCTTCCTTTCACTAAATGCTCTCTATGTACCCAAAAGTATGTAGTGTGTCTGGCTTTATCTCTTCAAATTATGATTGCATGTACTGCAATAGACATCTGTCTGTCCACCTATCTCATGATCAGAGACTACATCTTATTCCTTTTGTATCCGTAGACCTGGCATCATTATTGCTCCATAAATGTTAACAGACTAAATCCAACCTCTGGGAATAGAAGATAAAGTGATGAACAAGACAGAACGGTCTTTGTACTCATGGCCCAAACACTGCAGCTGGGGAGACTCATTAAACAGATAATTGCAAGTACATATCAGCCTAGACAGTGTGGGAGACACTACTAAGGGTAACTAAAGTATGCCACAAGGAGCAGATGATGGGTAAGTTCATGTGTCAACTTGGCCAGGTCATGGTTTTCAGTTGTTTGGTCAAGAAACCACTGTCCTGATTGTTACTGTGAGGGTATTTTGTAAATTTAAATGATCAGTAAGTTGATTGCATCTGTGGCTTATTACATCTACAATCAACTAAAGAAACTGCCTTCAACAGTGAGGGAAGTTGACGACCTTAAAGGGAGACCTGATGATTTTAGAGGTCAGAGCGGAGAATTTCCATCTCTGTGGCAGCCAGCCAGCTTCTTCCAGGGAATTCATTGAAAACCGTCCTCCAAGTTTGCAGCATACGGCCTGCCCTACAAAACTCCGGTTTGCCTATCCCCACAGTCATGTGAGCCAATGTCTACAATAAACCTCATAATATTTACATAATATTTATATGCTGCTGTTCTGTTTCCCTGGTGAACTCTGAGTAATACAGACCATAGCAGAAGCATCTAACTCAGATTGTGGAATAAGGACACTTTGAGAAAGTCATTTATGTTGCGACCTTCGAGGCCATGAAATGGGAAGGAATGGAGCATTTCCAAAGAGTGGGAAAGAGTCACTGTGGCTTTAAGGGGAAGAGAGGTAGGAAATGAGGTGCAGGTAGCCAGACCATGGAGGGCCCAGAAAACCATGCAAAGAATTCCGGGTTTTTATCTCAAGTGCAATGGGAACCCACTGAAGAGTTTCAAGAGATGAAGGAGACACCATCTTCTTTACATAGTGGTAGGAAACAAGAGTGGAGTTTGAGGCGTGAATTAGGAGCCTATTCCAGGACTCGATGATGGCCTGGATTGGTGTTATAGCAACAGGGCTAGAGAGGAACAGACAAAGTAGACAAGGTTTGGGAATTAAATTGACAGGACTTGGTGCCACGTTGAAGGTGAGGTTGGGGGAGAGGGCAAGGCAAGGTTTCGGGCAGGAGGACTATCCCTACCTCCACCCCTTCTCCCCAGCTGCCTTTCTCACTTCGTTTGAGGCCCCGGCCAGGGTTGTTTGTCTCCAAGTGGCTGCCAGGCTCCTCATCCCAAACAAACCCTCTTTGTGGGGACAAAATCAAAGAGAAGCCTTTTCCTTCTAGGAAAATCAATGAAACTCATAAACCAGAAGGAAAAATATTAACCCTGCCTACCTTTCTTTCCACACCTCTCTTCCTATAGGAAGATGCATGTAGCTCTTCCCAGTAATTGAATCATATGGTTGAGAAGAAATGCAAGAGATTGTGTCATTCTCCGAAGTCTGTTTCCCCTGGAAGATGTTCCTTAGCTACTTCCTGGGCCACGCTGGAGTGAGGTCTGTGCAAACCACCGTCAGCCTCTTCCAGCAAGGCCATGTCTTTGTTATTGGGGTTTCCTCTGGCCCAAACTCTGTCTGGATTTCCAGTTAGGAACTCTCAGAGCCCCTACAGCTCATAGCACTTATCAGTCTGTACTTAAATAATTCATCATGTAATTAGTTGTTTAATGTCCCATTAGGATGGGTACGTGCCTGGTTTTGTTCAATCGACTTTCAGACTTCAGACTGGTTCAACATCATTGTTATCTCACCCCCAAGGGCTCACCTAGCTACCCGACCATCCTTGTGTATCATCCCTTGGGCTTGTGAATGGCGCCCCAAACCCCAACCAGCACCGTCGACCTACTGACTCAGAGGAAATGCCCCCATCTCCGAATGGAGCCAGGTTCAAATATCAGCCCTGACATTTACAAGCTGGGTGGCTCTGGACCAGTTAAAGAGCCTTTCCAGCTCTGTTTCTTCTTTCATAGAATGAGGACAGTGCCACCCACCAGAACATGGTAGTTAAGCCGCTTCCTTGCTTTGCGACCTTAGGCAGGTCACTTAACCTCTCTTAGTCTGTTCCCACTTACTAAAATAAGAATTATCAAGTGTCCATCTCATGGTGTTGCTGTGAAAATTAGATAAGATCGTGCATTTTAAAAATAGCCCCAAACTTGACATTTATTAGCTACTTAATAGCTGTTAACTGTTATCATGATCGCGGCTGGTTTATCATCCCACATAATTGTTGCGATGAAAGTGCTTTGGTACAATAAATAGCTGTTAGAATGACAATATCATCAAAAACGACAAAAATGCTAACACTTGTTGAGTTTTTACCATATGCCAGATAGCATTCTCCGTGGCTTGCTTAATGTTAACTCCGTCAGTCCTCACAGCAACCTTGAAAGCCACTGCTAATGACATGCCCATTTTAATATAAGGGAACTAGGACAAGTCAACACACGTAAGATGATACTATACAAACATTTAAACAGCATCTGCTCTCTGCCAGCCCTGGGAACACAGACGTGAAGAAGCAGACCTTTTCCTCCAGAAAACCACAGGCCAGCCGAAGAGAAAGATAAACACATAAAGTGCTGAGCTCACTTGGAATAATATTTGAATAAAATCTTATGCAAATATTGCATTAATAAGCAACTTTTTTAGGCAGTAAGGGAGAGGATTAAATATAATGTATATGAAAGAACTACATAAACTTGAAAGCACAGTAAAATGAAAACTATTATCCTCAGCTATTAGAAATAGCTCCTTACTACCTGCCAGGTAGTAAGAGAAGGAAGATGCTTCCGGTGTGAAGGGAAGAGGACTGGCTTAGGTCCACTTCACTGCCATTTTCACCTCACTGGCTGGTTCAGTGGAGGGTCATGAGACTTGACTCACTTTGGTTCATCCGTGAAGGTGGAATGACCCACCCTTGCTTCTTTCCATCCTGTTCCAAAGTGGTGGACTGCAGTCGGTTGAGTTATATACCCCAGAAAAAAAACATGCTCTTAATCTTTAACCCATTCCTGTGGGTGTGAACCCTTTGTAAACAGGACTGGTCAGGGAGGGTGTTTTTAGTGAGGTATGGCCAACTGAATCAGCAGGAGTCTTAAGTCTATTCCTGGAGGAAAGCCCACAGGGAAGGAAGCTGACAGTCTACAGAACTAGAAGAGACAGGAGAAGACACCAGCATGTGCGTCGTCATGTGACGGAAGACCCAAAGACCCAAGGATCGCCGGCAGCCAGCCCCAGAAGGCCACGGTCTTTGGGGAGAAAGCACTGCCTTGATGACTCCTCAGTTTTGAACTTCTCCTGACCCAAAACCATGAGCCAAGAAACTTCCCTTTTTAAAGCCAACCCATTGTATGATATTTATTTTTGCAGTTGGAAAACCAAAACTTGGTCTTGTGTTAATAATGACAGTGGTTTCTGTGACCTTTGTGAAGTAGGGAAGCAGTTTTATTAGAAACCAACCATTTAATTCCCTCATTATTCATTCAACAAATATTTCTCAAGTGCCAGAGTCTACACTAAGTGCTAATGATACATCAGTCTACAATGTAAGCAAAACCTGTGCCCTCAAAGTGCTTACAGTCCAGCAGGAGAAACAGACAATAAACAAATACAATGAGTAAACCTGTAGTGCATCTGATGACAATCCACAGAGGAAGATAAAGCCAGATGGGGGAGGGGAATGAGTGCTGGCCTGGGGAGTGAAATTATTTTTTGATATAGGGTAGTTAAGGGAGCTTTCACCTACAAGATTACATTTAACCAAAACATTGAAAGAAGTGGGATATTGTGCCCATATTTGGAAGAACATTCTAGCACAGTGATATTGGAGTAAGGCCCACCCTGTTTCAGTTTGGCCCCACCTTACCTAGTAACTCTTCAAAGATCCTATTTACAAATGGACTCACGTCCACAAGACCTGGGGTCAGGACTTGAGCATGTCTTTATGGGGAGCGTGATTCAACCCATAACAGATATCAATGGGGGAATTTAAGGTCAATAGAGAAGAGGACAGATCTGAGGACGTGGTGCCTGGGTCACTCCAGGATTTAATGCAGAGATTTCTAGCTCGGTCTGTAGACACAATTCAGGGAGGCCTTAAACTCAGAGGGGAAAAATAAAATACATCTTTCTTTTCATGAACTTCTAGCTGAAATTTGATATGTCCCTCACTTATGAATAAAGCACAGCAGTACTGATGGCAGCTGTGACTGTGTCACCAATAGAAATCTCAGATAATTATCATGTTTCAGGTGTTGCAGGTATTTCAAAGTATTATTTACACTTATCACTATTTCAAAATTATGAAGTCTCTAGACCTTCCGTCGCCTCTTTTTTAAAAAAAAAAAATTAATGCGTTGAGAAAGAAGCCCGTATTTAATTTAATAAAACATTTGTTTTATTAAATATTTTGATAACCGTTTTTCAGTGTAATTAGTTTCTTTGAAGCGCTACATATTTTAGGCACTTTAAATCATCATTACTCTGAGAAGGTAGATCTATAATCTTCATCAGCCTGCTAAAGGTGTCCAAAGCACACAAAAAGGTAAAGACTCCTGGTTTAAAGGGAGAAGGAAGGTCAAGGAAAGTGGTGACGCATCAGGCTCCCAGGCTGACTCCAGAGGTCTGGCCTCTCTGCCTGCCTCCCCCCTCTTCCCACGCTCACTGCAATTTGGACTCTAAAATGAGCAAGCCAAGAGCCTCTTCCCCCAGAGGGGTGCCGGGGGGACCCTCATGGACGGAACACATAGCAGAGACCCTTATAACCTAAGAGGATGTGCGGGCCATGCTACGCAAGTCCCAAAGACCGTCTGCACGTTGCATTCAAGTGCAGGTTTTTTCCTGCTGGGAAACAGAAAATTGACACTGTCATTTCTTTTGTTGCTTGCTTTCTTCGAGAAGTGTTTGGCTCATAGAGAAGCTCCCTTTTAGAGGGCATGTTCT
>PVKH010023446.1:0-13848 GCA_004027955.1 Chaetophractus vellerosus
TGGTTTTCACTGTGCACCGTTGAATTTTACAGGTTTTGACAAAATGTGTAACAGCTTGTATCCTTCATTGCAATATCACGCAGAACAAAACCAATGCCCTAGAAATGCCCTGTGTTCCACCTACTTTTCCTTCCCCCTCCCCTCAGAACCTCTGGTGACCACTGTCTTCACATCAGTGTTACAATTTCTTCTACAATAATAATGAGTCTACTTTGGTCCATGGTTGCATCCCCCCCTTATGTTTGTTCATTCCTCAGCCTTGAGGATTTTGGAATGGTGATGCCTGCTCTGCTTCCGACGGAGAGGGGGCTTAGAGCCCATGGGGCAGATGCATGGCAATTGTCTTGCTGTAGTTGTAGATACTCTCTGTTTTTTGGGATGGGCGTTGTCCATCCTCATCCTTTGGTTAACAGCCTTGTTTCAGTACGGCTGACTAGTTGAGCACTGGAGATGGCTCTGTCAGTGGCTCTCTTCCTTGCTTGGTTAACTGGAGTTGCCTTCCTGCTCTTATCTGAGAGGTCACTTACTCCAGGAGGCAGGGTGGAGTGACTCCCCATGGGCTCGCCTAGCATCCTAGCCGTGCTGTGGTTGGGGCACTTAGCGCACTGTACTTTGCCAGTTTACTTGGCGGTGGCCGCCATCACACTCCCTGCCTCTGCGCAGCAACTAACTGCATCTTACTCACCTTCCTATCCCCAGGTGCTAGTCCCTGCCTGGCACACTGGGATCTCAGAACTCAGAGGGGAGCTGGGACTGGGAGTGGAGGGGAATTACACATGATGCAGCTTCTGGGCTGTGCCTTTAAGAATGAATGGGTGTTTCCTGGGAGAGAGAGGTTACATTTCAGAAAGAGGCAACAGCATGAGTTTGGAGAGAACCATCCTAAAACTGGGCACTGGGGTCTTTGAACTGTGTGCTGCACTTCAGGGACCCCTCTGGCCTTCCTGCAGTCCCTCTCCACCCCCACAGGGCAGCAGGTTTGTGGGACAAGGGCATGTGCTCATACAAAGCCTGCACCTCCCACACCATGGTCTAGGTACCGTGATCCCAGAACTCCCTGCCCACATGGCTCTGAGCCTGGTCCCAGGCCACTGTGGGCCACCTCTTCCGTGAGCTGCTCCTCCGGGGGTCAGACTGTACCCCTGGTGTGTGCACCCCATGCCCAAGGAGGCTGTTTGATGGGAGAGTTTAGGTTGTAGGTAGACTTCCAAGAATCTTAAGCCAGAGTTTTACATTTTCAGATAAACTGCTCTGGCAGCTGGCAGGGCGGGCACGTTTGTGGATGAGGCTGGAGTCCGAGGGGCCAGGCGGCTGCTACAGGAGTTCAGGAGGGAGGCGGTGCGGCTGGAATTGAGGCAGAGACAGTAGACACATGGCAGAAGCTTTAGCTACGGTATGCTGATGGCCCTTACATGTATGCGGATAAGAGGAATAGTTAGTTGATAAACTCATCGGATTTGGAAATTAATCGGGTGTGGGAATAAGAAGGTGGGGAAGAGTCAAGGGTGACCTGGCATAGGGGGTGGTGCTATCAACTGGGCAGGTTTGGGGCATGGGGACCAAGATGACCAGTTGAGTTTGAGGTGCGACAGAGGAAGTGACTGGTGGGCAGGTAGATAAGGCGAGGTCGAGTCTGGAGTCATGTGAGGGTCACCTGCACACTCTAGCTGACGCCATGAGAGTGGACGACATCTCGTGGTGTTTGAAAGGAAGGGGGAGGGCTGGAGTCCCAAGAAACGCCGCCATCTAGACCCAGAAAGGGGAGAACTGGCACGTCCCTGAAACCACAGAGGAGAAAGTTCCAAGAAAGGAGGGATTGGAAGAGCCAAATACCTCAGGGTGATCAAAGAGGATCAGGCGGAACCCTGGATTTAGCAACAGAGACGACAAGTAATCTTTGCCAGCGATTTCAGTGGAAGGGTGGGGGAGGCAGCAGCTTCAGTGGGCTGAGGACTGAGCGTGAAGCCAGGACGTGCAGGCAGAGAGCAGAGTCCACACACCGTGAAGGAGATTGAAGATGCAGGACAGGAAGGTGGGGTCGAGGGAAGGATTTTTTTTTTTTTCTGAAGTGGGAAGGGCCAGTAGTTTAAATCATTTATCTTTTTGTTTATTACTATTTTTAATGAATATATTACGTGCACAAGGTAAAAAATATCAAATGCCATAACAATCGAACAAAATAGAAAGTAAAATTCCTTACTCTTTATCTCAGAACACCAGTTCCTCTCTCCAAAGGTAATAATTATGATCAATTTCTTGCACATTCTTCCAGAAAAAAAAAATCTAACATATGGAATTCTCTCTCTCTCTCTCTCTCTCTCTTTAAAGACGAGAACAACTTACTTGGCTGAGTTTCAATACTAATGGGAAAGGGCCATACAGAGAAAAGGAGACAGATGGAGAACTGATGGGAGAGAGCTGGTAGCAGGAGATGGCGCTGAGTGGATGGGAATGGAATCCAGGTGTGCGGAGGAGGAAAAGCCTTGACTAGATGGGCAGAAATGTATCTTTTCTGCTGGGACGGGAGGGGAGGGCAGAGACCAGGACTGGTAGAAGTGAGGAAGTGAGAGAGGTCAGAGGGCACGAGGCCATAGGTTATGGTTTCAAAGGTGGGGCAGTTACGAGGGTGACAGGGGCCTAGGTGAGGCCACGAGCATGGTGGATGGAGCGGAGGTGAGGAACTCTGAGCCTGGGGCGTTGTATGGGTGCTTCATGTCAATGTTGAAATCTCTTAAAATGACTGCAGGTGCCAAAGCTGTTAATGGAGTTAAGGTGTGGCCCAGAAAGGAAGAACCTTGGCCACGGTAGATGTTGGGAGTGTCAGAGGAGAGGCTGGCCAAAGGTGGACAACTAATGTTTGGGAAGTAGCAACTGCGAACGGGAAGCCGTGTGGGAGAAAGAAAAGCCTCCGACTTGGGGAAGCAGGACAGGGACGGTGTGTTCAGCAAAAAGGATGAGAAGCAGAGGAGGTTGTTTACGTGAGAACAAGGGCTCCAGAGTGTTCTGGGTGGAGGAAGGGCCTGAAGGAAGTGGGGTGGCTGTCAGCAACCCAGGGAACCAGCTGGGGGAGGCACCCTGCTGAAAGTGGAAGATGTGAGGTGGAGTGGATAGCATGGGTGGGAGGAAGAGCTGCCATTGGGCTGCGGCTGGGAATTAAGACATGGATGACTCCAGCAGTCTTCTGTGTTCCCATCTTCGGTAGCCTTTGTTTTGGTGCCAGATTGGCTGCAAGTCCCAGTGAGGTCTTGGCAGGGCCTGAATGGAGCAGCTGCTGAGCCCTCCATCCAGGTGGCATGCTAATCGGCTGTGGGAGTCAGCCCACCTGGGCTTGAATACCAGTTGGGTGTCTTTGGGCAAGACACGCAATCTTTCTTAGCTTCAGTTGCCCTGTCTATAAAACGGTGATAAAAAACAGTACCAACTGTACTGCATCTTTGTGAGGATAAATTAGAAGAGTGTCTGGCACATTTTAAGTGTTTGATAAGAATTATCATCATCATCATCATCATTGTTGGCACCGTCGCCATTGCCACGTGGGCCTGAAATGGTCTGTAGACTAGTGAACTGTAAAGGAGTGAGCTCATCTGTCACCATGCTCCGGAAGTCATCTTCTCAGGCAGGGAGCTTACAGACACACCCAGGCCAATTTTCACAAGGACTAGCTGCAGGGCAAAACTTATTTCCCCCAATATTTTCATACAGGAGAAACCAGCTTTAAAATGAGCACCAAGTTCAGCTTTGGAATCACAAAAGAACATTATGCTGCCCGAGGGCAGGTAGGAAAATCCCAACACTTTAATTTTCTGGGGAATGAGGAAAGAGGGAGTTGGCCTTATGATCTGTATGTAAGTCACAGAGCTTTAGGTCCTGCTAGTGAGAAAGCTTCTTTCTTCCCTGTTCTGCCACTCTGAACCATTGCCCAACCAAGGAGGTATTATGCCACCTACTTCCAAACCAGAGGTCTGGAGTGTTTCTAGAATTTGTGAGAAAGGCAGGTTCTCTTGGAAGCACCTGAGGCCTACTTCTCTTGTGCTGTGGACTCCATTTGGAAAACCAAATTGCAAACCTAGGAACGCAGAACTCCTACTCCAGGTTGATAGGAACCCCTTATACCAGCAGTTCTCAGAACGGGTTCCTCGACCAGCAGCCTCAGCAGCACCTGGGGACTTTTTGGAAAATGCAAACCCTTGAGTCCTACTCCAGACCTGCCAAGCCAGAAACTCTGGGAGTGGGGCCCAGCACCTGTGTTTTAGAAAGCCTACCAGATGATTCTGATGCATATTCCAGTTTGAGAACCATCACCTTGTATTTTCATTTCCCCCCTCCCTCCCTGGCTTGTGTACAAGCATTTACAAATTCACAAATCTCATCTGGTTCATTAGAACATCATGAACTAATGCTGTGGGGGAACTTCCAGGGCTTCTGTGTCAGAGGAGGATCCTTTTGATGACGTAAGGGGACAGCCAGTCCTGCCCTGTGCTGCCCATGGGCAAGCCAGTTCCATAGCTGGGGTCTGTGCCAGGAAGTATATTGGCTCTTGGACTTGGAGTTGGAGTGGGGAATGGTGTAGGCAGGGCAGAGCTACTGTGAAAGAGTGCAAAGCACTGGGTGGCATTTGCTGAGCCACCTTATAGTCCTGCCTCTGTGAGTGACATGATGAACATTTTGATGGGTATCTTTTTTTTTCCTTAAGATTTATTTATTTGTTTACTTATCCATTTTAAACCCCCTCCCCTCTCCATTTTGCTGTTTTGTGTCCACTCGCTGGGGAATTCTCTGTGTCTGTTTCCTGCCCTCTCTTCTCATCTTTCTCCTCCTGTCTTCACCAGGATTCAATCCTGGGAAACTCTGATTTGGGAGAGAGGCATCCTGCCACATGTGCCGCCTTAGTTCCTGTTTCTTCGGCACGTCTCGCCTTGGCTCTCCCTTGTGTCTCTCTCGTGTTATGTCATCATCTTGCTGTGTGGCTCGGTGGGGCCTGGTACGCCCGTGTGCCTTCTATATTTTTCTTCATTTTACCAGGAAGTCCTGGGGATTGAACCCAGGTCCCTCCATATGGGAGATGGACGCCCAACCATTTGAGCCACATCCGCCCCCCCTTGACAGGTATCTTGAATGAAGATATAGAGGCTTGGTCATCAAGTTGTGAATGTCACAAACCAGGAAGGGATAGAAAATATTGTTGGATGACAGAATCAAAATAAACAAAAGTTTAAGTGATGGGTTGAATATAATAAAATGAAATTTTATTGGGATTAAAGTCAGGTTCTATATGCAGTTCTGCTAATACTTAGCTAACTCAGGAAAAGGTGGAGGAGGTGTGTCTTAAAAAAACATTTGTGTAAATGCTTTAAGAGTGAGTCTACAGAAAGCTCAATATATGCCAATCATTCAATCCATTCATTCATTCATTCAGTTAGTCAGTCAGAGTTATTTATTGAGCATCTTCCATGTATGAGACACTAAGCTTGATAAAGTAGATTAAAAAAAGAAATATGATGAGGCTATCCAAACTCTCAGTAGAATCTTAGATTACACATGTAGAACTATAGCATCTGGAATATGGGAGTTGATAGAACTGTAATACTCACCGACTGAGACTTGTATTCAGTTCTGAACATCTGGACTTAAAGACCACCTGGACTATGTTGAGTGGTGATGGAGTCATCTGAGCAATGGGTAAAGGAACTGGGGACATTTAGGCTAGAAAAGAGAAGGCTCAGGGTGGACATCATTGCCATTTTTAATTATCTCAGGGGTTTATCATATGGAAGACATAAAAGTCGATCCTTCGTTATTTTTAGTTTCTAGGTGTACAGGAGGATATGTAACTGGGAGATAGATTTCAGATAGATATGAGGCAAGACCTACCAGTAAAGTATGTCTACATATATATCTATATATGTAGTTTTTACTTTTTTATGGTAATGGTGGGGAATAAAGTGCAGAGAGGTGGTGAACATGAGATGCGGGGATGGACTAAATGAATTCCAAGTTCCCTTCCAAATCTTAGAATCTATGTGTAGTGGAAAAGAATATTGACATACCTGTTTTTGCATCCTGGCTCTCTTTGTCATGTGACCTTAGAAAATTCACTTAACATTTTAGGGTCTCAGTTTCCTTTTGTTTGTTTGTTTTTAACAAGGTAACAGTGGTTATTTCACAAAATGTTTATGAGAGTGAAATGACATGATGCCAGCAAAGGTCCAGTACCTTGCACACAGTATGTTCAATAAATATTTGATGCCTGCACATGGAATGATTGAACAAAGATCTGAACTTCTCAGGCCTTCAATAAATGTTATTTGACTTCAAGTCCCTTAAATCTTCCTTTGACTTCCAGTCCAACCACCATTTGTATTCCAGTTCAGAAGACTCTGGTTTTCATGGACTGGGGTGGAAGAAGATAAGGTTTTAAACTGAGACCTGGTGTGCATTTTATTATAAACATAATGTAATTACCATTTGGGTTGTTGAAATGGTATTTATTAGTACAATAGTTCAGGTTAATGTTTCCCAAACTGATATTTTATGGAACACTGGATATAAGTGAGTTGAGAGTAAATACGTATTTAAATAGTTTGAGAAATGCTGGGTTCATTGTAGTTAAACTGGTTTCTTTACTATAGGATTTCTCAGAGGTTTAACATGTTAATGAATATAAGAGGGGACTATACTATGCAGGATTTTCCCATCTTATTTTCAGAGGAATTCCTGCTAGTAGGCTCTGGAAGAGTTTTCTGTGGAACTGTTTGGGAAATACTGGTTCAGGTCCACAACAGGTATGGTGCACATTTTTAGGAGCAAACTTTGAGAAAGATGGTCTTATATGTGGTGACCTGAGAATGGTCAAAATATTTGAAATTTGGATTTCCTTGAAAGATTTGGGGTTTAGCTTATGGTTTTGATGCCAGCTCCATAACCTGGAATCTCTTAATGATTATTATTTTAATTTCAAAAATATTCAAATTCCTAAGAACAGTTTGCAAACAAACTTTTAGAATAGCTCCTATTTACACATTGAAAACGCTTTCATTTCTCACATAATTTGTACTAAGAGCATGGAAGAATCCTTCATAACCAACTGCATTAGCCTCCTAGGGCTGCTAGTACAAAGTACCATAAACCGGGTGATTTAAAACAACAGAAATTATTTCCTCACAGTCCTGGAGGTGAGAAGTCTGAAATCCAGGTATCAGCAGGGCCGTGCTTCCCCTAGAGTCTCTGAAGAGGAATCTCTTCCACATCTCTCTTCTAGCTTCCAGTAGCTCCCGGCAGTCCCTGGAGCTGCTTGGCTTGCAGCTGCTTCACTCCAATCTATCTCCATCTTCACATGGCCTTCTAGCCTGTGTTTCTCTGTGTCCTTTCTCTTTATAGTCATTAGAGTTTGGGCCCACTATAATCCTGGATGATCCTGAGATTCCTAATTACATCTGCAAAGATCCTGTTTCCAAATAAGGCCACAGTCACATGTATTGGTGACTTTCTGGGGGACATTCTTCAACTCACTACCCCAATTCTCTTTTTTTTTTTATTAATTTTTTATTAATTTTTTATATATCTATATACCCCAATTCTCTTCATTCACAATTTCCTCTGCAAACATCGGCACCTGCCCAGGTTCTGTGACTGCATGTAGTGGGCAGACCACACCACCTTCTGTGTCCTACGTGATCGATGGGGGTATTTACCAAAAGTCAGCTATGGGTGATCACAAACCCAATGATATTGGCTGTATTTATTATCATAATTATAAAATTTAGTTAAATGTTATTTAGACAGATAAAATATGGATACTAAGAAAGATTTATTGTTTCAATGAAAACCGAGATGAATACTTTGGCAAGA
Source organism: Chaetophractus vellerosus (assembly GCA_004027955.1). Lineage (NCBI taxonomy): Eukaryota > Metazoa > Chordata > Mammalia > Cingulata > Chlamyphoridae > Chaetophractus > Chaetophractus vellerosus. The sequence continues at coordinate 7,849 of PVKH010023446.1, forward strand.
CTTGAGAAAGATGAATTTAAAATTTGTGCTATGAAGTAGGGAAGGACTAGACAATTATAAAATTTGGTTTAAAAGGAATCATAAAGTTCTAGGGTTCTGAACTCAGATGGCTTTGCAAAAATGTTTAGGTGCTGGCTCCATTTTAAAGAATTTGAAACTGGGAATTAATTATAGATGATGCATTATGAATTAGGTTTAGGAAAGAGAGATGATTTGGAACTCCCATTAAATGTTATACATGGAAAAAAAAAAAAAGACCATGGTCCCAGAGTGAAGTGTGGTGACTGGATGGATGTTTGTAGTAGCCCATGTTGGTGCTCTGCTCTGCTTCCCTTCACTGGCTAGTACTAACTGCCTTCTCCAGGGGAGCGTGCTTGGGCAGATGGCAGTGTCTTGCCCAGAGGTGCCTGGGAATTCAGCCCTGTTTCCCTGCTCCAAGGTCAGATGGACTCTGTGGGGGCAACTTAGACTGCAGAGCTCCCTGTGGGATCAAGCTGAGGCTATATTTCCCCTGAAACCACATCTTTGCTTAGTGTCTCCCCTTTCCCTAACCTGCCACAAGAGATCTTTGAAATCATTTGCTTAAGAATCCTAGTCTTTAGCTCTGCATCTAGGGAACCTGACCAGTGGCATACCATGGAGTGGCAGGAGCAGTAGAGTGGGGAACATCAGTAAGGGGGTACATTGTCAGGAGAGAACATAAAAACAATAAAATCAGCTGAAGTCAATCCGCTGTTTCTAAAGTATTTTAGTGATAACATCTTTCTCTCTGCTGGGCAGGCTGCTCCCAACCTTCTTGGTATGCTGCTGAACCAGATCTAAAACAACATTTACGTATTTTAAGTTAAAATATAACATTTAAGGCACACATGTCGCTTTAAACAATTCTGTGTTGATTGATCCCTATGGTAATAAGTCACTACTGCAGTACATGGGCAAGGCAAATACGTTTCAACTTGTGTGCCTAATTAACTGGAGAACTGGACAGTGGAGGACTGAAAAGAATTTGGGTTGAGTATGGGCTCAGGGACAAGAGGACAACTAGTTTAGCAATGTCTGCTACCGGTCTAGCGACTGTGTGCCCAGGTTAGCTCGGACAGCCCTGATTTATGCCTTTTTTCTTAGTTCAGGGGTTGGCAAACTTCTCTATAAAGGGCCAGATATTGAAGGGTAAATATTTAGGCTTTTGGGGGCCAAGAGACCAGACAGAGTTTCTGTTGCACCTGCCCAATAATGGCCCTGTACTGTGAAAGCAGCCACAGACAATGCATAAATGAGTGATGGAACAGGTGGTGGGCCAGAGTTGGCCCATGGACCGTGGCTTGCCAACTCCTCTCTTAGGAGTCTCTCATTCTCTCAAGAGTGTCCTGGTCTTAACAATCAATTGCATGGCTGGGGTCTGGGCTGGGCAGAGGCCGGGGGTTGGGTGGGGTGAGTGAGGGGGCTGTGGCACATTGTATTGGCCACACTTGGCCCTGAGAAGCAAACTTAGAATTACAACCATTTGATTACTTTCTTTTTCCAGTGCTCTCTTCTCTCTGCATTGTGGCTTTGGGACTTGGAGGACTTAGCTTCAAAAGGACTATTGCTTCGAGGCAGCTGCCCTCTTAGATTCCTTTGCCACCTGAGTTGGGCGCCCCTTATCAGTGGGCAGAGGTCCCACCAGTATCTGAGCAGGGGCACCACCCAGGTAGGAAATACCCACCTTTCCACCACAAATTAACCAGAGCAGTTTAAGAGAAGATACATATTTTTTCTTTCTGAGTAATGAACACCCTGAAATGGAGAGGAAGACATGTAAGAACTTGTCAATCTCTAGTTCTTACACATTCTCCCAAGAGATTGGAAAATAAGATGCCTTATCTTCAAATGGCAGCTTCCTCTGAGAAGCTCAAAGAATGTTAAAAGCATCACTCAATAAACATTTATAGAAAACTCCAGGTAAAAAACCTTTGCAGAGTGGCTGCCCCAGGGCTTTTACCCAAGAGAGCTAAAAAAATTTCCAAGGGCCCCTCCACCCTGGAATGACTCTGGCATGCAGGGTGCTTTGTGTTTTACTAGCACAAGGGATTATCTGGCTGTAACCCCTGGTGACTGTCTGTAGGCCCCACCGCGGATCTCTTCCTGCTTGCGTAACTGGGCAAAGGTGCAGCTGACGTGCCTGCTGGGTGGGGAGGAGAGGCAAGCCAGGGCTCCTGCAGAGGGCTCCTGGGTGCTTGCTGGGGGCTGGGCTGTAACTTTTACTCAATGCCCTACGTGAGGGAGCAGGTGGGGAGTGAAGTGGCTCCCGTCCCTGGAGCCCATTTCTGCGGGCTGCCCAGTTTGCTCTGTGGGGGGACCTGGGAATGCAAGGTGCTAGGTTGGCCCCCTTACCCACACCTAAGGTAGTGGTGCAGCTGGGTCACTGTCAAAAATCCACTGGGGTAGGGACTGTATAGCAGTGGTGGATGAAGATTGTGGTTGATAGTATAAGTTATAAGAACATTCCTCTTTTACAAAATGTTAAGAATATGGTGATACACGGGAGAAATACAACTATTGTAACTTATGGACAATAGTTAACCGTTTGGGCCCACGGCTTCTCTCAGCATCTCATAGCCCTTGCCTTGGTGCACAGGAGCCCCGGGCTCCCCTGCCACTCTGCCAGCCTCCTGCACTGCATTGGGCTCCACCGTGAATGTGGGAATCTTCTGTATGTGGGGGGGCCTCAGAACATCCTCAAATCACCCAGAGTTCCTTTCGAGCCAGACTGGATGAACTGATGTTACCAATTTTAATTGATGAACCAATAGTATGAGAATTACATAATTAACCAAAGTCCGTGGTTCCCATTAAAGTTTATTCTTTGTGTTGTATGGCTCTATGGTTTTTTTACTTAAAAGAAATTTATTAAGTAGCATACACTATAAAATTTCCATTTTAAACCACTTTCAAATATCCAATTTATACTTGAATTTTCCCCTCCAATTACAAGAAAGCTATAGCCAGATATCAAAACTTACATGCTCTGTACAATAAAATTTATAATAAGATTCTGTTCTTTGATCTCAAGTTTTGTCCCTGACTTTGGAATTTATTTATTTATTTATTTGTTTGTTTGTTTGTTTGTTTGTTTATTTATTTTCCTGACTTTGGAATTTAGAAAACATTTCCCCCCCCGTAGCAAAGTCTGGATTTAAAGACTATCCTCTCTTTATGGACCTTAACAATTCTATGTTGACTTCTCCTTTCTGGTGGGCCTTGTACAGTGGATGCCAGTAATTCAATTGCTCATGAGCCCTGGCTCAGCAAGGCAGGAAGGTCCACCGGGAAGAAAAAAAATGTTTTAATATCTCAAAAATATTTCCCTGCATATTCTTTCTTGGATTTGTTTTCCATTTAAGTTATTAAAATCATACTTGTGAATGGAAGAAATTTGAGAATCATGCATTTAAATTCACTGATTAGAGTAAGTCTACAAGTTAGCAAATTAGCAAGAGAGGGCACATCTTGTATCTGTTCTGACTTCACCTGTAAGTCAATGTGCAGCTTCCCTGCACCCCTTAGCCACGGACCAGCAGGAGTGAGCCACAGATACTCACACGTCATTCTGAGCAATGTTTGTTTGATACCTGTCACCTGCTTGCTCCTGGTCATGGCCATCATGTACAGTTGAGCAGCCTGTGCACTACACAGCTCCAGGAGTCTCTATTCTTTTTTTTTTTTATATTACTTAAAAATATATTTTTATTACACAGGTTGTGAACTTACAAAACAATCACGCACATGTGTAGAATTTCCATACGGTAATCCTTCACCAACATACCACACTGTTGTGGAACATTTGTGACAGATTATGAAATAATATCATTAGACTATGACCACTAACTATGGTCTAGAACGTACATGTGGCATATTCTTTCCATACTGGGGGCTCTGTTCTTTACAATGTGGATGGTGCCCCTTGGAGGTCTGCTCCAACACATCCTTCTGATCCCACTACAACCTGACCCTCACCTCCTGGGCTCCCCTTCCTCTTCCTCATCCTGCCCCTGTACCTCTGGAGTTAGACCAGACTCCCTGGAGAAACTCTTGGCTTTCTCTTAAGCACTGGGCTCTGACTTTTCTGTTAGCACTTGGGCTCCAGATTTCCTTTGGAAGGATATCCTGATCCATGTGACTACTGGACACCTAACCTTGGATCAAAGCCAGGGCTGGGCCCACAAGTCTCCCAGTAAGCGTGTGTGGGAAGCTTCTGGACAACTCGAGTTTCAAAGAAAATAGCTATGTTTAACAGAAGTCTGGATTCAATCCAGTTAGACTTTAAAGTTGCCTATAGCATTACTCCATTTCTGCCAGTAACTAGCTCTGACCTCTAGGTGAGTTTCTTTACCTCCTGGGCTTCAGTTCTCTCCCTGATGAAAGAAGATGCTCATCAGATGATTGCACCAAATTCCATTCTGTTCTATAACCTGATGGCATTCAAAGGATACTGTCTATGAGACATTACTAATGCCACTGACACTCAGAAGGTACAGAAACTGTACCAAGCTTTAAGATGTATTAAGAGCTACATAGTGCCAGGGTAGGAGCAGCACACGTTTAACTGGTCTTTTAAGGCCAGTAGAAATACTCCTGTAGCTGGTCCATTATCCTCTCCTCAATCACATGCTTGGATTATTCCATTCATTCCTGATCAAGGCAGTGGGGGGAGATTGAGATCTCCCCACCCTAAGGTGGTCCTTCTGCTGCCCATAGGCTCCCACCACCCTTGAGCCTGGTGGCCAGCACCTGCGGCTGCCTGCACCCTGTGATGCTGCCACTCTTGTCTTGTCACCGTAGCTTGTGACCCTGAGCTTGGTGGGGTCGGCCGGCCAGCAGGACTGTCCAGGACGGCCTCCGTCAGGCACAGCTCGAACACTTGTACGTGGCTCTTCCTTTCCTGGAGGGACAGGGTGCAGGCCTGCCAACCTCAACCAAGGCTAACAGACCAGCCCGCAGGCTTCCCGTTGTGGGTGGCAGTAGCCCAGGCTCTTTGGATGGAGCCCTCTCCTCCAAACCTGCTGATCCCCCAGAAGCCTGAGCTCTCCTGTCAGGGAGGCATTGGGCCCACCATGGCCACAGCCCATTGCTCCCATGGCTGGGAGGGTCTGTGCACAGCGGGGCCAGCTGAAAGTGAATAAAGTCATGGGCCCTCGAGATGAACGAGCGCTGACAGTGGGCCATAGCATCAAGGGGCAGCAGGGAGTGGGGGGCACCATGGGGGTGCATGCCCGACTGAAAAAGGACAGCTCTGGCTAGAAAGTGAGCTTGATGGAGCCTGAGAGCTGAGTTTTCAAGAGAAGCGGTAATCTGGATTTTGAAAGCATGGACATCTCTTGTTCTTTAAATGGTGGTATCTTAGTTTGCAGGCCTTCTATGACAAAGTACCACGGACTCGGCTTAACCACAAAAATTTATTGTCTCATGGATCTGGAGGCTGGAAGTCCAAAATCAAGGTGCTGGCAGGACTGTGCTTCCTCTACAAGGGGAGGACCTGCTCCAGGCCTCTCGCCTGGCTTCTGGCAGGTGGCCGGCAGCCCATGGCATTCCCTGGCACGTGGTGGCATAACTCAATCTCGGCCTCCATTCCATGGCTGTCTCTGTCTCTGTCCAAATTTCCTCTCCTTATAAGGACGCCAGGCATATTGGATTAAGGCCCACCCAAATCCAGTTTGGCCACATCTTAACTAAATAAATCCATACTCACAGGACTGGGGATTTGGACTTGAACTTGTCTTTTTGGAGGAACTGTTGGCAACTATTAAAAAACAAAACCAAACCAAACCCACATAGGCCATTATTGTATCAGACAAACAAAACACATCTGTGAGTCACGTCCCCCTTCTGCGTCTCCTTGGCAAGGGCTGCTCAGGCTTCTCCAGGCAGACAGACAGACAGACACCTTTCGGGTCTTATTTCTCCTGGTTGCTCATCAGAAGCCTGATACTCCCAGGGTGACTCAGCCAGCACTCCGGCTTG
>PVKH010023447.1:0-13854 GCA_004027955.1 Chaetophractus vellerosus
CTACCTTTCTTTTCTTCTACCAGCTTCCTACCTCCCTTTCTTCCTACCATAAGCATTTTTGGAGTAACCTAGTATAAACTGCAGTGGATGCTGAGCATAAAAAATTACAGCAAAAGAGTCCCTTTTCTCCAGGACCATAGGGTCAAAATGCAGACAGGACCAGATGAGAAGCAAAATAACAACAACAACAGCAACAATAATAATAATAGCTGCTATTTTAGCACCTTATTATTTGTTTGGTGGACTGAAAAACAGAATTGAAAACCCATGTAAAACATTGATTTCATGGGTTCTTTTCAGATATATATCCTGCAGATACTTCTAATTCAGCAAGATCAGAATTGATTGCAATTTCCTTCCATAGCTTATTTTCTATTTCTCTTTTCATTAGGTGATACCCACATGCATTCTGTCGGAAAGATAGATCCTGGAAGTCAACGCTGACTTCTCTTCATCCTCAGTTTCCTCATCCATTCTATCAGCGACGCCCGACAATTTACCTCATAACTCTGTCTTAGATTCTTAGAGCTGCTGCAACTAAGTACCACAAACTGGATAGTTTGAAACATGTATGAAATGTATTGTATCATAGTTCTCAAGGCTAGAAGTCCAGAATCAAGGTGTCAGCAGAGCCATACTCCCTCTGAAGTCTGCAGGGAAGAATCTGTTTCATGCCTCTCTCCTGCCTTCTTCTGGCTTTATCATCACATGGCATTTTCCCCTTGTGTGTCTGTATGTGTGTCCAAATTTCCACTTTTAAAATGTCAGTAGTCATATTAGCTTGGAGTCCACTCTAATCCAGTTTGGTCTTCATCTGAAATGATTTTTTTATTTCCAAATAAAATATTATTCTAAGGCACTTTGGGTCAGGACTTCAGCACCTCAAGTTTGAGAGGATGCAATTCAACTCATAACATTATCTTTTAATTCCATTTTCTGCTTTGCCACCCATACTAACAGTGGTCCAGAGCAGGCATTCAGCATCTCATGCATTTTATTGCCACAGTGTAGTGTTCCTGGTTCCTGAGTCCAGTCAATGCCCTTTTGAATCCTCCAACATAATCCTGCCATAGTGTTCTTCCTAAAATTTGAATCTGACCCTATCATTCCTGGTTAGACTTTGGCAGCAATTTATTACAAATAATGTCCTACATGATCTGACACTAACTTTCTACCTTCATCTCCCATTAAATCTTGCACTGAATGCTGTCCTTCAACTTAGGTTTTCATCCATGTACAAACCATTATGTTAACTACTAGAATCACGCACCAAGTGTACAAAATCAATAAGATATATTCCATACCACTGAAAAGGTCATTGGCATGTAAGTAAAAATTTATAAAGCAATGCATAAGTAATTGAGCCATTCACCATGTGTGATGAAAACATAAGATGGGGTGGAGCTATCTAAATATATTTACATGTTTTCCATTTATTCCAAAACTACAGCAATTTGACTTTCTGTCTTTACCACCTTACTGAAGGTGCATCCTTCAAGTTCAATGACAATCTTTTATGCCTTATTTAACTGTAATTTTTGGTATACCTAAAAGACATCCTTCTAAAATCGATAATCCTGTGGTCTACATGAGGAGATTAGTTCTCATGTACTCTCTTATCTCCTTAATAACTCTTCCTTTTGAGACTTTTTTTAAGGGCCAACCAGCTCTATCTTCCTCTTAAACACTTGTATTCCACTCTTCTTCCTTAACATGCTCTCTTTGAACAACCTTATCTTCTTTCATATTTATCAACCACTTCTATGTTAATATCACCCAGATTTCTATCTACAGTCTTAACCCACCTTCAGAGATTTGGATTCCAACATCTAACTGCCTATATGCTGTCAACCATGTACACTTACTACAGCAACAAAGCCAATATGTCCCATCCCATGAGCAGCACAGCAGATTCCTATGTCCAAAGATATTGTCATGCCCTTATAATATGGTTTATCTAGCTCACCCATTTGGTAGTTTTAAGTATACAAGTCTTTTACTTGTTTTGCTAAAATTATTCTTAAATATTTTATTCTTTTTGATGCTATTGTAAATGGATTTTTTTCCTTAATTTTATCTTTGGATTGATCATTATACTGTGTATAAATACAATTGATCTTTTTATATTGATCTTGTATCTTGTCACCTTATTAAATCTTTTATTAGTTTTAGAATAGTATTTTGGAGATTTGCTAGGGTTCTTTTTACACAAGGATCATATCAAATACAACTAGATGGGGCCGGCTCGATAGCCCAGTGGATAGGGCACCGGCATACCACATGGGAGGCCTCGGGTTCGGTTCCCAGGGACCTCTCCTAGCGGGCAGACCGCCTTGAGAATGGTGAGCCGCCATGGGCAGGCCAGAGCCGCCGTGGGCAGGGCAAAAAGCTGCCACGGACAGGGCAAAGCTGCCATGGGCAGCGCAGGTGGCCCGCGAATGGAGCGCTGCCAGCCACCCGTGAACTGAAAGCCGGCCGTGAATGGAAGCAGAAGCCGCCCACAAGTGGGAAAAGCCGCGCCTGCGCAGTGACCAGTCTCAGCGCGTAGCCGCAGCAGGGGGGAAGGGGAGATATGTAATAAAATAAATAAATCTTTAAAAAAAAAACAACAAATACAACTAGATGATGTTTTATTTATTTACTTTCAACTTTGATTTCTTTTATTTATTTTTCTTGCCAACTTGCACCAGATAGAAACTCCAGCACACTGTTTGATAAAAGTGGTAAGAGTGGACACCCTTGTCTTTTGATCTTAGCAAGAAAGAATTCACTCTTTCACCAGTAAGTCTGACATTTCCTATCGGTTTTCATAAAAGCCCTTTGTCAGGTTGAGGATGTTACCTTCTGTTCCTAGTTAGTTGAGGGTTTTTACCGTGAAAGGGGGTTAGATTTTGTCAAATGATTTTTCTACATCTATTGAGATGATCATATAGTTTTTGGCTGTATTATTTTATTAATGTGGTGTATTACATTTTATATGTTGCTAGATTCACTTTGCTAGTATTTTGTTGTGGATATTTGCATAAGTATTCATAAAGGATATTGGCATCTCATTTTCTTTTCTTATCATGTTCTTGCCTTATTTTGGTATCAAAATAATCCTGGCTTCATAAAGTGGTTTGGGAAGTGTTACCTTCTCTTTTATTTTTTGGGAGAGTTTGGGAAGGATGGCATTAATTGTTTGAATGCTTGGTCTACCAACAATGAAGCCATTTGAAAGTGGACCTTTCATTGTATGGAATTTTTTAATTACTTATTCAAATTTCTTTACTTTTACTTGGTATATTCTACTTTTCTATTTCTTCTATAGTCAGTTTGGGTAGTTTGTTTCTTTCTAGAACATTGTTCATTTCATCTAGGTTTTCTAAATTTTTGGAATATATTTGTTCATAACATTCCCATATAATTGTTTTTATTTCTGAGTAATGCTTCTTTTTCACTACTGATTTAGTAATTGGAGTCTTCTCTGATTTTTTTCTAGATCAGGCTAGCCTAAGGTTTGTCAATTTTGTTGAATCTATTCAAATGACCAACTTTTCATTTTGTTGATTTTCTCTATTGTTTTACCTATTCATTTCTTTTCATTTACTTCTGATCTAATCTTTATTTCCGTCCTTCTGCTTTCTTTGGGTTTAGTTTACTCTTCTTTCTCTAGTTTCCTCTGGCAATAACTGAGCTAAGATGAAATATCTTAGTGTAGGGGTCAATTACAAAGTGTATTACAATGATGGTGGCATTAAATTGCTATAACAGGGATTATTTTAGATTGTATTGACAGAATAATTTAATTGCTTGTCTTCTGATTTTTTGGAGAGGAACGAGCTGACACAAAGGGGATACTATTTTTCAGAGCACATATAAAATCAGGACTTCTTACAGGAAGTCTAGAGCTAAAGAGTAAAATAACACTCCATGTGCAGTCATCAGAGTTCTTATTCATCAAGGCTTATTAGGGTGAGCCTGAAAATGTGTGGGGAGAGGGAGCCACTTTGTATTATCTAGAATAGATTATAGGAGTCTACTTATTGGCTAACAAAAATAAGAAAAAATCATACAGCAGTACTATGTAAAAGCTAGGAAGGCAGTTAAAATCAGAAGGAAAATCAAAGATTTTCCCAGGGAAAACCTGAGCTTTGGAATAAAATAAATAATATAACTCTATATATATTGTCAGCTGCTATAACAGACAACTTCAGAAGTTGAAGAACTCAGCACAAAAAAATGTTTATTTCTCACTCATATCATATCCAATATGTCTCAGATGGCTCTTCTTCAGGAATTCTCTTCTAAGTAGTGACTGAAGAACCCAGGTCCTGTCCATCTTGTAACTCCACCTTTGAGAGTTGTTTCCAGCTGCACAGAAGAGAAAGAAAACGAGTGAAGAGAAGAAGCCCATCTTTAGCTGCCTCCAATCATAAGTGACCAATTACTTCACTTCCCCTTCCACTTCACTGGTAATAAATCATCATATTTACCCATCCAGACATGTGGGGTCTCTGAAATGTAGAGAAGCACATGGATATGTCATGAAAACTAACAATCTCTACCACACCTTTACAATCCAACAAATTACTGAGCAACCTAGAACAAAACTAATTCTTCTCCTATATTCCTGATCAAAGTTGATTGTTCCAACATCCATCTAATCTTCATTATAAGTTAGGGTTAGTTTCCACTGTATTTAACTAGTTAAAATTAGGTTCAGCTATGAACAACTACAAAAATGAAAACCTGAAAATATAAATGTTACAGGAATGGGTTGGCCTTTTCTTACCAAGTTAAATATATACTTACTATTTGACCACCAATTCTTAGGTATTGCCCAAGAGAAATTAAAACTTATGTCTACACAAAAATTTGCAAGTGAACATTTATAGCAGCTTTAATCATAATATTCCAAAACTGGAAGCAACCCAAATGTCCATCACCTAGTGAATGAATAAACTGAATACTTTCCATCAATATAAAAGGAATGAACTACTAATACATGCAATAAAATAGAAGAATCTCAAAAGCATTATATTAAATGAAAAAAAATTCAGACACATTAGTCTACATAATTTCTGATTCCATTTATATGACAATCTGAACAAAGATATTGGGACAGAAATCAGATCAATAGAAACTTGGAGCTGAGAGCAGTGAGATTACATACAAAGGGGCAAATGTGAACTTTTTGGAATAATGGAAATACCCTACATCATGATTGTAGTTGTGATTGTGTGACTATATGCATTTGTCGAAACCCATAGAACTATATGCCTAAAAATATGTTTTACTGTATGCAAATTTTACCTCAATAAGCCTGACTGAAAAAAAAATCCAAATGTTTATTCTATTACATAAAAGAAGTCAGGAGGCCTGGAATATCAGCCCTAACATGGTGGGTCCATGGACATATGCGGTATAAGCCCCACGTTGGGCGCCAAATGTCGGTTCCCGGCTGACCCAGGTCCTTTCTACCTCTCTGCTCCATCCACTTACCTAATGGCTTTCAACCTAAAGAGCACCTCATGATCCAAAATGGCTTGCTGGAGCTCTAGCCATATGTGCTTTCTAGGCAGAAAGTAACAAAGAGAAAGACAAACAGTAGCTCTTCTATTCTAGATCTTCTTTTCTCTTGTTTTCTAGGTATTCCAAGCAATGTGAGACTTCCCACATTTAATTGTCCATAACTTAGTCACATAACCTGGAAGAAAGGTTTGGAATTGTTGTCTTTTAGCTTATGCCATTGAATAAAATTGAAGTTCTGTTATAAAGGAAAAAGGGGAGAATGGATGATGACACATCAGCCAAAACAGGAAACTATGAATTATCTTTAACTTCTCAGTCTTCCTTTCCTTCTTATCCCATTCCACACAAAATCGTCTGTGAAGTCTTGTTGATATGATCTACTTAGTATCTCTCAGATCCACATTTTGTTCTCCAGTCACACCAGGACTTCCGTAGGTCAGGCTCCCCTTTTCCCTAATATAAACTACTGAAAAAGCTTCACGGTTGTTTTTTATTGTTGTTTTGCCCTCTCCCTGGCCCCTGGTCTGGTATTTCCCCATTACGTCTTGTTCATTGTACTGCAAGGAGGGTCATCTATTGAATTGATCATATCACTTACCTGATTAAAATACTCATCAAACTGAAGAATAAAGAATAAAATCAAGTTGTTCCCTTTTAGCTCTTTAGCTTCATTTCCCACTGCTCTGCATCTAGAAATTCGGGTTGAAATGACACTGAAATTCTTAGAGTGTTTCTCAAGCACACTCTGTGGTTTCACGACTTTGTAGACCTTTATTCATGCTACTCCTGTTGACTGAAACATAATTCAAACTTTGTGTCACCTGGGTAACTTTCACTCATCCATATATACCAGCTAGTTCTGGCATCATCTTTTCTAGGAAGAGTTCTGCAAAACTCATATTAAGCAGTGTCACCCTCTGTGTACCTATAGCACTCTGAGACTAGCTCTGCCTTACCTCTCCCCATATAAGATTTCTAGATTGTATTAGTTATCTACTGCTGGGAAATAAATTACCACCAAATTGAGTACTTTAAAAGCACCAAATATTTATTATCTCACTATTTCTGTGGGTCAACAATCCAACACAGATTAGCTAGGTGACTAGCTCATGGTCTCTCACAAGGCTGTAATCAATGTGCCCTTCTAAGGCTGCTGTCATCTCAACAGGAGGACCTGCTTACAATCTCACTCACTTTGCCTTTGGCAGGACTTGTACCCTCACTGGCTCTTGCTGGAAACACCAGTTTCTTGCCTCATTGGTATCTCCATAAGAATATCCATTACACGGTGCTTGTTTCCCCCAGAGGGAGCCAGAGCAAGCAAGGTGGAAATTACGGCTTTTTTGTAAACTAATCTTGGAAAGCCCATCCCGTCTCTTTTGTTATATTCCATTCTTTTATAGGGAACCACTAGGCCCAGTATACAACCAGGGGGAGGGGATTACACAAAGGTATGAATATCAGGACAGGGGAACATCTCTACAGCTTACCTACTCTACCAGGTCTATCTCCCCTGATTAGATTTTTGAGAACAGGGAATTTTTAACAGCAGTTCTCATAGAATTTGGATAATAAATTAGTATTGATCTAATAAATGTCTTTTATATCTTTGTAGTTACTGCCTACAGTGTCTAGTACAGTATGGGCACTGTGATATGTTCAATTAATATTCTCTAAACTTGTTGGACTAAAAGGTTATCAGATCAGTTGATCTGATCCCTGTTTGTGAACGTTTTAGTCCAACAAGCCTTAGAAAACCACTATCTCCTGAGCACACAATTGTCTTTCCTTTTTTTATGTTTTAATTCAATCTTTTTTCACCCACTCGGATATCTTCCTCTATACTTTGCTCCAAACCGAATTCAAATTTCATTTCTGTTAAACTTTCTATATAATTCAAATGAAAATTAATAGTAGTAATATTTATATATACTTCAGTTTTACTTTTGATATTATTTAGGTCTTGCCTTTTTACTTTTCATATTTTCTTACCTTTTCCTCTCAAATGAATTGTAAATTCATTGAAAGTAGGGAAACTCTTGTAAATTGTATCATTCAAAAAGATGCATCGTAGAGTATATGATTTTATGATTTCATGGCAGTAGATTGTAAAACATTATTCAACATTAAGCAGTATTATAAAAACATAAAATACTTGTTTTTCCTTGTGGTGATTATAATCCTTTTTAAATGACATGGCATCATTCAAGAGCATATTTTTTCTCCTTTAGGACAATGTATATTAGAGCCAATAAAAAGAATAAAACCATATTGTGCTGGAAAAGTGATAGTGAATATCAAGCGTTAAAATATTCAGACACACAAGAAAGTATATTTACTTAATCAATTCTCATGTCAAATCACGCCAATAAAGAAGCATTTCACCAAAAATAGACCCGTAACTCTTCAACTTAAAATTAAAATAGTCATGGCAATACTGGTTATTTACATATTTGTTATAACAATAATGACTATTGTGGGGACCCAGGGTTCAGGCTTCCCCTAAGCCCACAGCACATACCTGCCTACATGAACCGGACATAAGTTAAAGGTTAACAACCCTCCTTGGAGAGGAAAGAATGTATAAATGGTATCATAAACCATACATGTCCTCAGAGCGGTTAAACTTCATTCCTGCATACACAGTGATAACATCACCAGACCCCATACGTGCACTGTACTCATACCCTATGGAATGTCTGAAAACCTTTATATCACCCCTCATTTTTCCACCTCTCTGCGGAATGCTAATTTCATTCTGTGGCCTGTCACTATAGTAGACTATTTCCTGCTCATTAAGTCCAATTAAAGCTTATGTCTGACTCTGTGCCAGGTACATTCTTTGGTCTCGTGGCTGCCCCAGCTTGTGCCCTTTAGGAGTTGGGTTGGAACAACCATATTTTTTTAGCCAAATTCATACAATGACTACTAAAATTAATATTTTAAAGTGAGGCCATCTCAGATAATGTGGGTACTCACTCACCATTAATATAAACTCTAAGGAAACATCTAAACTTTCCTTTAGCTTAGGTTTTCTATTTGTTAAGCTGTCCAGAGTTATTCAATAGTGCTAGTGAAGCCTACTTTCACCAGTGTTGATTCACATCAAAACAAAAACAAAATCAAAAACTGGATGGCCAGGTTTTTTTCTCTTTATTCACTAATTGTTTAAACTTAAAAAATATCCATTTAGTACAGCTTAATTTTTCTTTACAGAATAAACTATGAAAATGTTTACAATTACATATTAAATTTTACTCTATAAGAAAAGTTATAGAAAATTATATGTCACTTTAAAGTAGGCATGAAAGTAAAATAACATTCTAGGTATTTGATCATGTCCTTATAATAGTTACATTTTTATGTATACTATCAATTGTTATTTGAACTAAATCCACAACTATGCAAGTATATTTTATACCTCCTTGGTCTCTGAAATCTGTAAGATGATTCATATTCAGTCAAATCCAGACCATATTAATTGGAGGCAGGCTTACTCAGAAGATGCTTCTCTTTATTTAGTACTTCAGTAATGAGTAACCTTAGAAGACATTGACTCTTGATGCTGAACAGATGTTAGAGATTCCAATGGGTCTCAATTGCATAGCTGCACTCAGAAATGTTTGTTGACTTGAGCTTAATTCTGTTATGGTTGCAAGTCTGGGCTGTGAGTCCTAAAAGGGGACATTGCCTCTTTCCTTGACTCTAATATCTTTTAGACACAGTGCCTAACATACGAAAGTCATTCTGTAAATATTTATTGAATAAATTAATTTCTGTTGGATTGCATATGGATACCACGTGCAGATTCCAGATTGCTTATATGAATCATTGTTCACTCTCAACCCATTAAATTAGTTAAATGCATGTTTTCCTATTTCAATTCCAAATTTTTGTCACCTTTTTCTGTAATCTGACACTTGTTATTCATCTCAATATGTTATGATCATGAACCACAAACACTCTTTGTCATAGAGCAGTAGCTCTCATGCATGCTGCACTTAGTATGCACAGGCTCTGAACTTGACATGCACAAATTCACTCCTCCATAACCCTGTGAGGTTGGTATTTTTAGTGTCTCTATTTCACAGTGAGATTGAGCCACTGAGAGACTAGTGATGTGGTGAAGGTTATACATTTTTGTGATTTCATATTTATGAAGGTAAATAGTGAAGCTGGGATTTTAATTTGGCCAATCTGACTCCAGAATGTATATTTAACACACATTGTAGCCACTGTTATGCTGTTCCACTAACATGCTGCAATTAAAACTATAATTTATTTCTGCACCCAACATAGCCCCACCTATGACATAATATGGGCCTTTCCTTAGAAAATTCCCTAAATTATAAAGAATTGATGTTTATGTTTCAAATTGATTGCCATAAAAATTAATGCCTATATTTTAAAGTAGTATTTTCCTTCTTAGAAATTTGGAATCAAGCTTGAATCCAAATTTTATATTTGCATCATATTAACTATGTCTCTTTTAGTAAGTTACTTATTTTTATTCCTTTGAGCTCAATTTTCTCAATTTTCTCAATGCTAACTTGCAGGATGCTGTGAAATTAATTAAAATAAACAAACAAGAAACGCCCCCCTCCAAAAAAATGGCTTAAAATACTTAGCACAGTGACTGAACTATAACAGACTTTCAGGAAATATGACTAGTAATACTACTACTTGTAAATTCATAACATAATTATTCCTTTTGCAATGTTGGTGCCAAATCTCTTCCCTGATTTAGTAAAGGTTTTTGGTTCAATGTCCCAAGTAGCCTGTTACCTCTTATAGTTAAATAAGTAGGTAGCACAAAAAGTTTATCTAGTGCTTTATTATTTAATTGCAATGATGCACTTATATTTCATGGGAGATGAAAAATTCTTATGAGCAAGTTTGTCTTTAACTATAAAATACTTACATGAACTAATAATACAGAATATATTAGATCTTACATAGACACACATAGAGTCTTTAAAAGTACCTGTAAACCAACAGTGCCTTCTAGTTTTATTTTCATCAATGGCCAATAATATTATTATTAAGTAAATAATTTATAAATATATTTACAAATATTATAAATAATGTTAAATAGTATATCTTCATATTTTAAATTAATAAATAAATACTAAAAAGTCAAATAGAAAGTTGAGTTATACAGGAAATAATACATGTTTTAACTAGTAAATGCCACAGGATTTATTCCAAAATTGTAGACTAATGTTCAGTTATGAATGTACACTTTGGGGATTAGCCCATGGGTACAGGAAAAAACATGTTCAAGAGATTTCCTTTTTTCAGAACATTAAAATACCTGGAGTATTATGAGGCTTAATTGAATAAAATTTCACCATATACGCCCATTTATAAGCTTACAACTTGTGACAGGTTAAAACTACACCAAGAAAAAAATTAATTTCTACCAGCAATGTTGTGTGAACCCCTAATCCAGAATGATATTACTAACACATTCTTTGCCCAAGTCACAGTTGCCCCAAACCTACTTTAAAATGAGTTTCTGTTTTCTACATTCCCTTGAAGAGAGTATCTTAACTGGCACCACATTCTGAGTATATTATTTTCCAAAGGGCAAGATTTTAAAAATTCTATTTTCCTAGAAAGGAATTGATCCTTATAAGATATCCATATATGTAGCTGCAAAATGCCCTTAACTCTTCATAAATCAATAATAGTCATGTAATTAACAACATCAAAAATATTTTTCTTTTATAAAAATTAGTACCTATTAAAACTCTATTTGAATAAAGCATGGTTTATTGCTTAGATCAGTTTTGTGTCTACTATGTGAATTGGGTATGACTTAATTATTAATAAAAAATAAGGAGAATACAAATGAACACAGAACCTAGTGAGTTTCTTTGTTGTAGATTGTGATTTCATATAATCAAAGTTTTAAAGACTAAGCATTTTACTCAATTATATGATGAATTTAAAAAGCATATCTATCTAAACATTGATAATTATGAACTAAAACTCACAGTGTCAATGTGGTTTTAATAAGTGCGTACTCTCTCACCCAGACAGTCCATTTAAGTATATTCTGTTGTTTGCACCAAAGTGTTTTCTCCCTTCTTCGGTTTTAATTGTGTATTTAATCTAAGGTGATACACAGCGAGAGAATAGTTATTATGAATTTACTTGTCTTACTTGTCATATGATTTAAAGCTGATTTGAAGTTAACAGCATTTAAAATCCCACTTGAATAGTAAACTGAAGGAATTTTCCAAGGAGGATAGAAGGGAAGAATAGACTTGTCAAAAGGGTCCAAACATGGAAAAAGCAGCCTGTGAAAATTTTCCTCATACCTTTTTCTCCCCTTTCTTCTTTTTCACTTTAGAATCTATTCCAAAATGCCAGCCTTGCTCTATTTCTATAGTCTTTTTAAAAAAAGCTTATTGGACTACTTAGCAAGTCAATTAATATTTCAGTGCCTCAGTATTCTCATGTGCAAAATAAGGTGGCAGGATTAGAATATTATAAAATTTAGGGTATACAAGAATCAAACTACAAAGCTTGTAACAAATGCAGATTCCCAAGGTCTGCTTCAAAAATTTTCATTTAATAGGAATGGGGTAAACCTCTGAACCTGTATTTTTAACAAGCCCCAAAAGATGTTTGAAGCTGGTAGTCTACAGCCCAGATTGTGAAACCTTGAAAATATGGTTCAAATTGTCTCCAAGACTTCTTGCACCTCTGGTACATCCCCAAGTTACTGTTTCCTTTAGGCTCCAATAAAAGAATGAAAACTGATTTTTTCTGGCTCACAAAGCTGGAGTAGGAAAATTTTTGACCTTATTAAATCACTCCAATTTTTCATTTAGTCTTTTAATATCTGTGTGGAGGTCATTCTACAAATCAACAGAGTGTTGCAAGAGAAATATATGTTTGCCCTGTGGTTATACTGTAGTTCATGGGGCATTTCATTAAATATTGTAAAACTATACAGGGATGCTATTATGACAGTAAAGCAAGCAGTCTTTTTGGAAAGTGTATTGATCTCTCAAAGCTTCAAGGTGACAATAAAAAGAAAATTAGTATGCAGAGTGTCTTTTTCATTGTGAATTTCAGTATGTGAGGGAATGTCAAGAGAGTAAAGAGAAATCAAAATTATAAAGTAGTAGAGCTTTATTATATTCCAGAGATTATCTATTGCACACATTTCTGTTACAAGCTGTATGATAATAGCAATCATGTTGTCTTTTATTCTCTTCGTACAGTGCCTCACTCATTTTAGATACTCATTGCACAGTGCCTGACTTATTGTAGTTCACTGACTCAATGAATGAATGGATGGAATAGAAGGAATGAGTCCTTCCATTGAAGTACCTCAACGAGGATAAATGATAGGCCTGATATCACTAATTTGGTTAAGTGATAGATCTAGGTGTAGAGTTTAGTCATATCTCCTGAGTTCCAAGAGTGACACTTAAGCATTTGTGCTATGTTTCTATGGACAAATAGCTCTTAAGTCTTTTCAGAAAATGTCTTGAGATCTGTCTCTTGTCTTCACTCCTTCACTCATTTCCATTCCTACCTTAGGCAGCATAGTCTGAAAATCTCAGAGTAGTGTTATTTTATAAAATAAATTTTGCTCCTCACAAGCCTGCACAATTGAAAGTCCAGATAACTTCAGATTATTTTTTTCTGGAAATAGTGGATCTTTCTTTTTGCCAGCTAAAGTACCTCATCATGTGTTATTACATAAGCTTAGTTTATACATAATAGCCTATAACTTCTGAAATCACATGATTCTTAACAGCTATTTTTGATACTAAGTGAAAGTGGGTGCTTTTCTCCCCATGCATCTTTAAAGCCAATTCCTGAGACATCAGGGTTTCAAAGAGAGAGATTTATTGGTTGTGCAAACAATGGAGCACAGTGGCCTTCTGGACAAAAACTGCCTCTCTGATCTACAGAAATTCTAATATTTTATAATATTGGGGTGCTAATGAATAAGTGGGGTGGAGCTGGACACCAGCTCCTTCATTAATAAACAGTAAGGGGTTGAACAAGCTGGGGGTGAACTTCAAACCAGGGGGATTTAGAAAGTTACAATCATTTCCAGAGAGCAAGGATCTGAGATAGTAAACTACAGAGTAAAGGTCAATCACAAGGTTTTCTATGTGGATATTAAACAGAGAAGGGTGGAGTGGTTACCATCCCAATAGTCAGCATACACAAGGGTGAGCTCAATCTAGAATGACCATCATAATAGTAAGCATACACAAGGGTGAGGTTAAGTCTAGAGTAAGCTGGTTAAAGGGGTGGGACCACTCTAGCCAGCTTCACTAATTTCATGTATTAACCTTTTGTTATTTC
>PVKH010023448.1:0-13887 GCA_004027955.1 Chaetophractus vellerosus
AAAACCTCTGACTCCAATACATTCTAATATACCCGGAGGAAAAGACCAGTTTAAAAATATAATTCAACATTTCCTTTTGGAATTCATCAATAATATCAAACTGCTACACTGGGATACATTAGTTAAAAGGTATAGTGCGATTTATAGGTTCAAATAAAAGGGGCAGAAGAACCATGTGTAGGAAAATTATAAATGAGTATAACATACTTTGGGGAGATAGGTTATCATATATTCCAAGGTAAGGCCTGCTGATGGGGTGCCAATATCTTGGGGTTGTCTGCACTGCCAATAGTGTCTAAATATCTCTAGAGCCCTCAGGAGCACCTCAGCTTGAGGCATGGTTTACTGTGGCAGTGAACATCTCCTGACTCACTTTGAAATCTCTTAGCCATAAAAACTCGTTTGTATTTAATAGTTCCCCCTTTTGATCTAGGTCCATTTCCAAATGCATCACTAGTTTCAGCTTGGTAATAATCTCTTGGTACCAGGGAGACCCATCCCCTGGTGTCTAGTCCCTCGTGGGGGATGGGGTGGGAAGAAAGGTAGTGAATTTATATGCTGAGCTTGGTTTAGAGAGAGGCCACATTTGGGCAACAAGGAGGCTTTCAGGAGATAACTCTTAGGCAAAATATATTACTAGGCTAAGTTTCAATTTCACAAGAAATTGTTCATAAGTACAAGCATCAATATCAATGGCCTGGCATATAGGTCTGTTCTCCTTCACTAGGTACTGCCCATGTACCCTAGAGATTCTTGCCACTCTATTAGAAAATGTAGCAGCATTCCTCAGGATGGAAATAGAATGTTCCTTTTGATTCAATAATGTTTTATGCACAACAAGCAAGCCATCTCAACATTTTTACAATCTTTAGGCCACATGTGGGTGAATGAAGAACTCAGGTTACATATATTGTATATATATATCCATTATATATTTTTTATTTAGTTTGTGTATTAGTCAGCCAAAGAGGTGCTGATGCAAAATATCAGAAATTGTTTGGTTTTTATAAAGGGTATTTATTTGGGGTAGAAACTTACAGTTATTAGGCCAAAAAGTGTTAAGTTACTTCCTAAACCAAAGTCTATGGCCATGTGTTGGAGCAAGATGTCTGCCCATGTCTACCAGGGCTCAGGCTTCCCGGGTTTCTCTCTTCCTGGGGCTGCCTCTCTCCGGACTCAGCTCCTCTGTTTCCTCCACAAGGCCAGCTGTAGACTATGAGGCTTTCCAGGCTTTGCCTCGCTCCACAAGGCCAGCTGTGAACTGTCAGGTGAGCAGCTCGTCTCTTTTCCCAGGGCCTTCTCTCCTTTCTAACTACCAAGCTCCTCTGTGTGCTTACTTCCCCAGGCTCCAGCATAAAAACTTTGCATCAGAACTACAACTCAAAACTCCAACTATTTCCTCTGCTCTGCCATGTAGTTTTATCTCCTACTGACGTGGCCCAATCAAAGCCCTAATCATAACTTAATCATGTCCAGAGGAATAGACCAGTTTACAAGCATAATCCAATATTTATTTTTGGAATTCATAAATGATGCCAAACTGCTACAGTTTGCTCATGCTATACTTAAGGAAATTGGCCAGATTTATTTTAAATGAATTATGTCTTCTGATGGGATAGTTTAAAAATTCTAGTCTATTTCATAATAACATAATGAACAATTTTCCACAATAAACTAGAAAGAAACAAAGCAACTAGAGTTACATCATTGATCCCAAAGAACCTGAAACATGAGTTCTTATTTAATACTATTGTGAGGCTGGTGTGTGTTAATGTACAAGTCACAAAACTTCTTTGCAGTTTAGCCTCTTTACCCCCTACCTAAGAGAATGTTTATGGGGATAATGAAGGCACACCTGCCACAAACATCTTCCCCTTGCTCCATTCAAAGATTTGCTAAGAGCTGTCATCTGTGGTTGAGGTTAAATTGGAAGATGTGCACTTTATAAAGTCTAAAGTTCCAATAATTATCCCTTCCTTAACAGTCTATCATCCTATTCGCTGTAAATTTGACTTTAGAGATAGTTTGTGCCAGAGTAAGCTAGACCTTTATATACTGCAATAGTGGCTATTGCCTGGGTATCTCCCTCTCAGTAGAGATCTGATTGTCTGCCTTGCATCCTACATAACTGTGATTTTTTCAAAACTGAGGGTCAGTTTACCTTGTTATGGAAATCTTTTGAATAGCAAGTTCTCTGACCTGAACCCATATGTCACTTCTTGGACACTAGGGATCTAATGAATCAGTTCTAGTATATCTGAAAAATTCCCAGAACATAAAATCTTTGAAATTACTATTTCTCCTGAGAGGAACAGATTGCAAACATATGACTGAAAATGCTGGTCCAGTCTTATACACAGAGGAGAGACAGGAAAATAGTTGTCAGGGCAGATTATCCATTCTCCTTCTTCACTTAACCAATTCAGAAGAATAGCTAACACTCTGTTCGGCTCATAGAACATTGTAATTCTGCCCAGAACATACTGAACCCACACCCTCGTAAATTTTTGAGTCCATGTTACTGCCTTTTGCTTTAGCTTAGAACCCCAAATCCCTGCAGTAGGAACTGGATTCTTTGCCCAGTCAAGTTTAATTTCCTTAGCCTTTTCAGAATGGAGCTTCTGTTATCTTCCCAGCTTCCTCTCCAAGCTCTTTCCCATACATATGAAGCTATAGCCACAGCTGACTTCTGACTGTTCATTAATCACTTAATAGACTTTACTCCTCTGATCACATTGCTTGGGATTCTGTCAGCCTCCCATCCACCTGATCCACCTCCTTTGTCCCCTAGTGAAGTCTTCCTCAAAGAACCAGGTCAAATATTCATCTCCTTTGTGTAATTATTCTAACGGGAAATTCTTTTAGTCTTACCAGACTACTTTGTTTTAGCACTTATCACTCACATTGTGTGATGATTTTTTTTATGCAGCATTTGACTCTTAGCCAGTGTCTAAGCCCCTTTAAGGGGATGCTTCTGCATCCCCAAATCCTAGGAAATACTAGGTATTCAGTATAAGCATGTAGAATGAAGTAAAAAGATATTAATTTTGTTTCAAATTAAAGGTTGCACTAATAACTAGAATCTTCCAGGAATAAGGACTCCCTCAGAAGCTGGTGAATTCCATTGTCATTCCACCTTAAGTCTTCTTATCTCTCTTTTCCTTTTATCACATTCCTGAATTTACTATCTTAACTTCCATACCTCTCATTAATCCTAAACCCACTGTATTTCAATTTCAGCCCCCCACAACTTTATGGGATATTTTTAGGAAGATGGTAAACAACTACTGACAGGGAATTCTAGAAGGAATTGAACTATCAGATGGTGAATTTGACCAGATTCAATTTAAGGCTCCCTCTTGCCTTGATACTCTGTGAGTTATCCTTCAGCAGGTATTAGTTTCCTCACAAATTTATGGTACCCTTCACATCCTACCATATGGACTCTCATCTATTTTACTCTGAAACCATGATTATTCTGAAAGCTCTGCTTCATCTGCTAATTAGTAATAGACAAGAGTGTGTGGGTGGAGTGCCCAACTACTACACTAACTACCATCTAACAAATCCATGGCCAAAGTGATGCTTTCGGAAGAATTGGAAGCTAAGCAAAAGGCCAGGCTTGTTCACATATCTTCATACATTATTGTTGTCCGAGATGAACAGAGTTATGTGTGTTTTTTCCTCTGTGTCATAATCCACACGAAACAGAGAGTACAGGGTACTTCCTCCTCTGTTAATAAAGGAAGTAGGGAGAGGGAGTAGGTAAAGACAAATGCAAACACTGGTTCACATCCCACTGCTGAATGTCTTTAGAAGTACTGAGGTAAAGATGGTCCAATACATCCATCCTGGTTACAGCTGAACATGAAAGTGGGCAGCAGTTGATCTGACTCAGAATGAGATGGGGGTGGGTGCAGCAGGGTCTTGAGGACTCAAGTTGATTGCCAATTTCTGTCACAAACTCCAATGGTTTCCTTAAAGAAGCAGTAACTTTGTCATTAGTGGGACACTTAAAAGGACTACTACAATAACCAAATTATGTAGGTCTCAGTATTTGATCACAACCAATACCCAGTGTTAGGTTGCCATATGGAGAATTCTGCTGGGTTGGCCAATGAGTGATCATTTCATTTCTTTGCTGATTATTTCCTAAAGACATGTTTTATAATTGTATTCTACTACAAATGGTTAAAAACTCTGAAGACTTGTTTTGCTTATGGTTATATGTGGCTTATAAGAGTATTTCTTTAGAGCTATTTTGTTCAAAGCCATTTGGTTTAAAATCCTAGCATAAAAGGAAGGAAGTTAGTCATATGACTTTCGATTATATTTACAGAAACAGAGTCACTAAATAAGTTTATGCAAGGCTCTGTAAATTTTCCCTATTGAGGCTAGAAATTAAACTTTTGAAATAGGTTTCCCAGAAATCTGGTTAATGCTAACAAATTGTGTGTGTGAATGAGAGAGAGAGAGAGAGAGAGAGAGAGAGAGAGAGAGAGAGAGAGAGAGAGAGAATGAATTCTACAAAGAACAAGAAACAAAATGCAGTAGATCAAATATCCATAAAGTCAAATGGGACAAAGAATATAAACAAAGAACTAGTCAAAATTTAATTTAAAAAACCCATTGAGAGTATGTGAACTTTAAGAAATTATAACCTTTAGCCACATAAAATTGCCTTTATTTTCAAGTTCTCATCAAACCAAAGCTACGTATATAAAAACACAAAAAAGAAAACTGACGTTAGCACCAGCTATTAGATGATACTCTTAGCAATGTCTGCAACCTGCAGTTAGCTGTCACTGATTCATATTTTTTTGTATGAATTAGAGAGTGACACACTCTGGTAGATAAAGTTAATTGATGAAATTTAGATATATGTTTTAATGCACCCAAAAGTGAATCACATGGAAGACAGAAATTAATCTATATTCATAACAAAATTACCTTTTGCCTTTTTAACAGCACGGGCAAAATAGTTCTGTGATGGAAAGGAATTGAGGTTAGAGCTGAGGGACTTTGCCATTTCCACAATTACCTTGAGGCTTGAAAGAGCCAGTATCTTGCCCTAGGCAATGCTATCACTCTCAAGTATTCCAAAGCTCTAAACAATTCACTCAATTCCCTTCTAAAATTGTATGCATAGATGATAATCCAGGGGAGCTGGGGAGCTCCAGATAAGCTATTATTAATATCTGGTATGCAATATTTCATTCAGAAAGTAATGACTTCGGTTTCTTGAATCCTCAGCAAGAAACTAAAACAAATGTGACTATGCTTTATAATAAGTGACAAATCTCTCCTTGCTCCTTTTTGGTATTCATTGTGATATCATTAATCAGGGTTGAACTCCTGATAATAAATCTTGATGTTCCTGAAAATGTGAAAATGCATTATTCCACTGTTGTCCGGTATTCTGTATGCCGCACTCTGTCAAAAACAACTGGAAGGTTCTAGGAAATGCATATAGTTTAAATTCAGCTAGTCAACTATTTCACTATTGAAACCAACACGACTACCTTGGGATCTCATTAAGAACTGTGAAGATTGCTTTGTCATTTCTCTATTGTCCCTAGAAGGAAGATAAAATTCCTTCTTTTTTGATGTTGAACCTGTAGTCTAGGAATATTTGTTTTTTTCAGTCTGCATAGTGTGAATATGCATATTTTCCTCTTCTAGTATCCACTGCAGATGACATAAAAAGGAAGAAAAAATTATGTCCATTTGATCCACTTCCTGATAGGAACATTATCCATCTGTTCTTAATGGACTGTAATCAGCCCTATTTATTTTTGATTTTTTTTCCTAAAAGAAATTGACAAAGACAAAATTAAAGGCACATTTAGGATTTGAGAAAAATAGCTTCCTCATCATGAATCTCCACTAGATCAAATTTGTACCATGTTGCAGACCACATGAAAGTAATAGCAACAGATTAAAATAATACTCTTATAATCTGCAATCAAAACAGAAACAGTCACATTTGATTTCTGGTTCATTTAGTTTCCAAAATATTTTTTTTAATCAAAGTAATAGCAATATCGACATACTAAAAAAAATTAAATTGGCTTATAAAAGAATAGTTAGAATGAGTTTTTTTCAGTACCATACCCCAAGTCCTACCTCCTAAAGAAACTCATTTCAATTCTTTTACCTGTTTTTTTTCTGATAAATAAATCATATTTCCAAATTAAACAGTTTTTGTACGTGTATCAACTTGGATTTTATGTATTGACTTTCTATTATGAAAGATGAGGATTTAGCACTGTTTACTACCCCTTCTCCTCTCTCTTTCTAATGTTCTCCCAAATACACTTATATCAGACTTTTAAATTAAATTAATATTCAGTCTTCATATTACTGTGTAAATATTAACTGATGAATCAAATAGTATATATTCTTTTCCATTATTATACACTTTTTATTTATTTTTCTAAGAGTTAATAATTGCATGTTTTCGTATTTGCATAATGTTCTCTCTAATTATCACTAATTCTTTCCAAGCTTTTCTATGTAACTGTGAAACACCTTTCACCATCTTTTCCCACATGGTAAAATATATCAGAGAATCTACCAATTCCATTTTCCCTACATCTGTCTTGGAGTCCTCCTAGGCTTCCTATCTGCACAGGGAGGCTTGTGCTGCACAACTGTAGGGTGTGCATTCTCACACATTGTGGTGTGCACCGCACCTCCTACACACTTTTCCTTCCAAGTTGTGCAATGCAGCAATGCTGAGCTCCCTGACTCCCTATCTACTGTTCCAAACTGCACTTAGTTATTCTTCAGGCCTGCTGTGTGCACATTGATCTAGGTTTTCCTTTTAACATCATCCTCAGTATTCCCTTTTTTTCCCTGTATGTTGTTTCCTGTTTCCTGGATTTTTGTCCTTCTCTCTTTCTTGCTTCTCTATCTCATTTTGGTGGCACTCTCTTCTTTTAGGGTCCAGGAAAAGGTGTAAGGAATGTGAAGCTTGCACGTTTGACAGTGTCTCCATTTTATCATCACACTTACTTCATAGTTTGGTTGGTTATGAACTTGTAGATTGACATGTTTTTCCTCAGAATTCTTAAGGCATTTCCCACCGTTTCTGTTGAGAATTGCTGTGTCATCTTGTGTCCTGATCCTCTGTATGTAAAGCTTTTTCATTTTCTTTGGAAGCACTTTATACCCAGTGTCTTGAAATTTCATGGAAATGTGGCTTATTGTGGGCATTTTTCAATTCATTGTGCTTTTTTCTTGGTACTCAGTAGTCCCTTCAATGTGCTTCAGTTATAGGGAATCCTTGTAATTCTTATATAATTTTTTCTTACATATTTATCTCTTTTACCTGGAATATCTGTTATGTAGTTGTTTGACTTCTTGCATTGACCTCCTAATTTTCTTATCCTTTTGGCCTGTTTTCCAACTCCCTTCTTTTGTTTTTTTGTTTTTTTTCTTTAATTTTTTCTGAGAGATCGTCTTAATTTAATAATTCAAGCTGTAAATTCAAATTTGCATTTCAGCTATTATTTTAACATTTCTGTGTTCTCTTTTTGTTCTTTGTACCCCATTTTTAAAAAAAGCTGTGTCTTTTGTTTTGTTTTGTTTTGTGTATTAAATAGATTTTTATCTCTCAAGTATTGTTTTAACCTCATGATATTGTCTTCCTGCTTAACAAGTTCCTCTTATCTGCTATCTTTCATGTTGGAGATATGCCTCAAATCTCTTGATTCTTAGCAACCATTTAAATTCAGGAATGAGGACTAAAATCTCATTGAAAATTTTATAGTGTATGTGTGAGTAAGAGGTTATTTATAAAGAGTAGGCCAGAAGATTCACCATGGACCACTGAATGTGTTGCTGGCCTTTTCTCTGGTCATTTTCTCCAGTTATTAATTCTCCACTTTCCTGCTCAAGTGTCTGGCTGCTAGCATAGCGGGAGCTGAGGTGGGAGAGAGGGCCAGGGACTCCTTGTTCAGCACGTAGAATTTAACTGTATCCTCCTTTTCAGTGTATTTTTTCACTTTTCCTTTTCTCATGGTTTTAGCCACTGGTCAATTTCTTTAAAGACCAATTCTCTACATTTCTTTCAAGAAGTTGTAGCTGCCTGGCTGTCTGAGGTGGGAGTCTGAGCCTGAGGGGAGGAACTGTCTGACTAGACTTGATGAACACTGCTGTTTTTTTCAGCTTACCACACACCAAATTCTTCTCTTCCACAGTCTTTCCAAAGGCAGTCCAGAATTTTGCAGTATAAACCACTCTTGCTCACTGGTGTGCCCCACCTTGTGTTTTAAAACTCCTTATTATTTTCTTATTGTCTTTTAGGTAGGGGATCAGAAGGGAATGAACATAAATGTGTATGTAAAATCTACCATGTTGCACAGTAAATCTTCTAATAGAATTTTACATTTCATCAAAACTGCCTTATAGAAAATGTCTACCTGTTCAGATACTTATGAATCTTATTTCTGAAGGCTATTTCTGAATCTTTATAAAGGGTTAAAACTCTAAATTTCTTCCAAGAAACAGAGATTAAGAAGAAGTAACTGAACAATAATAAAGTCATTGTCTCTAGGGAATGGGTTTAGGAGCTGTAGTAGATAGGTGTGGAGAGGTGGGCAGAAGGATAGCTGTTTTTCCCTACAAGCCTTTTAGTCCTAATTGGCCATTTAAATTAAATGCTCCTATTGCCTAATGAAATAAAAAAAATAAAAAAAACTCTAACAAAAAACAAAATTAAATGCAGGCTGATGCTATGCAGTAATCAATGTATCTTGCTGCAATGATGTTCAACAGTGAGGTTTAGGAAACTTTTGTTGTTGAGCAGATCCACTTGACTGTTAGATGAGTTAACCAGAACCAGCCTGAACCACTAATATTTGAATGAATTAAGAAATTATAGGAAGCATCATCAACAAGATGATATAAGATAATCCCTGGAGAATTCTCCTCTAGGAAACAATAAAAAAATGACAAATCCCACTTGCTTGGCTCTCTGGAAGATGACAGAGACTGGAGAAGACTCCACAGATGCTGAATCAAAGAAATAGAAAAAACACTACCAAATAAAGGTAGGAGATCTAAGGTCTGGGCCCCTCCCCTTCTCTGGGACTCATGAAGCTTAAGAGTCTCACAGAGGTGCATGGCATGGGATCCTCCTGCCTGGATACAGACCATAGAGTCAGACAACAGCTAGTTAGAACCCCACACATATTAAAACATAGGAACCCAAGTCCACAGGGATCCAGGGCAGAACACAAGCATCTGGGGAATGCTGGTTACAAAAGTGCCCCCCCAGGAAGTTAAAGAGACCATGGCACAACTGATGGCAAGAGGAGCACAAACTCAACCCAGTCTCTGATTGCTGGAGCACATTTCTGAATTGACCCTATCTGACACCCTGGTGGTGGTGGTAGGGACTCTACAAGGATGGAACAGAAGCAGAAACATCCTACGGTAAAAAGGTAGGGATAAAACTGAACTAAAGGTAGCAGAACTGAAAAGTAAAATGAAAAGGGGGCACTGAGGGGAAGAGAGATTTTACAAAAACAAGCAGAATAGATCAGGATACCCAGAGAAAGGAGAGAGGAAAGAAAGCTTTCTCTTAGTAGTGAAATAACTGTACATAAAAGTGTAATCTTAAAAATTGTACCATGTAGCCAGAGCAAGAATCAGGTGCAGAAGAGCTGAGAAAATCTGAACAGTTAAAGAAGGACTACTCTAAAGGTCCAGTATAAGTTGGACCAAGTGTTAAAGAAGAGCCTTAACGCACACCAATCTACAATAAAACCCTAGGCAAAAGGTAGAAACTGACCTTCAGAGTTAGCACATCAAAATAATCAGATATCCAGACATCAGCAAAAAATTAAAAGCCATAGTAAGGAACAGGACGATGTGGCTCAGTCAAAGGAAAAAATTAAAACTTCAGAGGAAACTCAGAATTTGAAACAACTAATCAAAGAAGATCAAACAGCTATCCTAAATCTTCAAGTAGAAAAAGGAAAATATAGATAGAAATAAACTAATGCTGGATATTGACTTAATAGTTATTCAGAAGACAATGTGTGAGCAAAAGGAAGAATTAGAAAGTTTAAAAATAAACATAGCAGAAATTATGGGGATGAAAAGCAAAATAGTTGAGATTAAAAATATGCCATAGGTATAATACAGCTGAATAGTCAGAGGAATCAGCAAACTAGAGGACAGGACAACTGAAATCAAACAGTCAGAAGAACAGAGAGAGAAAAGTATAGAAAAAATTGAGCAGTGTCTCAGGGTCTTGAGTGACAGCATGTAACATACAAATATATGCATCATGGGAGTCTCAGAAGGAAGAGAGATAAGAAAAGGGGAAGAAAGAATATTTGAGGAAATAATGTCCCAACTTTCCCAACTCTTATGAAAGACATAAATATACTTACTCCAAACAGAATAAACCCTAACAGACTTACTCTAAGGCACATACTAATCATAATGTCAAACGTCATATGTCAAAGATAAAGAAAGAATTCTGAAAGCAGCAAGAGAAAGGTGATTTGTTACATGCAAGGGATCCTCAATAAGACTAAGTGCCAATTTCTCAGCAGAAAGCCTGGAGGCAAGAAGACAATGGTATAATATATTTAAGGTACTGAAAGAGAAAAATTGACAGGTAAAAATTCTTTATCTATCAAAACTACCCTTCAAAAATGAAGCTGAGTTTGAAGCATTCACAGAAACAGAGAGTTTGTTACCAAAATACATGCCTTACAAGAATTGCTAAAGGGAGTTCTTCAAGTTGAAAGGAAAAGACAGGAGACTGTCTTTGAACATTGTGAAGAAGTGAAGGTTTTCAGTAAAAGTAGCTAAATGAGTAAATGCAAAACCCAATAATATTGTATCCTCAATACACAACTCTACTCTTTAATTCCTATAAAAGGCAGGATACAATTGAAAAAAAATCATATTTTCTGATAATGGACATGTAAAATATAAAGAGGTAATTTGGGGCAAAAACAATATAAAAAGGAGAAACAGGGATATAGGAGCAGATAACATGTATGTTATTGAAGTTAAACTGGAATCTTTTCAAATCAGAAGGTAATAAATAGATATAGGTTGTGTAATACAAACTGCAGGGTAATCACAAAGAAAGTATTTTAAAACTTTACTGAAACAGAAATGAGAAAAAGATCAGTCAGATACATCACAAAAGGTTGGCTGCAAAACAGAAATGAGAAAAAGATCAGTCAGATACATCACAAAAGGTTGGCTGCACAGTAAAGGAGGCTGCAATAAAGGAAAAGGGAGGGAAAAAAGATATGACATATAAACAACAAGTACAAAATAGTTGAATTAAGCACCGCCTTTACATTAATAACACTGAATGTTAATGGATTAAAGCTCCCATTCAAAAGATGCAGATTGTCAGAATGGATAAAAAAGCATTATTCAACTATATGTCACTTACAAGAAATTCACCTTAGACCCAAAGATGCAAATAGTAACCAAAAAAGTGCTGGGGTAGCTATAGTAACATTAGACAAAATAGACTTGAAGTCAAAGCTGTTATAGGAGATAAAGAAAGACACTATATAATAATAAAATGGAAACTCCACCAAGAAGAAATAACAATCATAATTACTTATGAACCAAAATATATGAGGCAAACTCTGTCAAAACTGAAAGGAGAAATAGACACCTCAACATTAATAACTGGAGACTTCAATACACCACTCTCATCAATAGACAGAACAATGAGATAGGAAATCAATAAGGAAACCGGCAACTTGAATAATACAATAAATAAATGAATTAACTCTAACAGACATACACAAAACATTCCACCCCCAAACTGCAGAATATATATTTTTTTCAAGTGCAGATGGATCATTCTCCAAGGTAGACCACATGTTGGGACACAAAACAAATAAAATTTAAATAAATTTTAAAAGTTTGAAATTAAACAAAGCATCTTCTCTGACCACAATGGAATGAAGTTGAAAATCAATAATATGCAGAGATGCATTGCTTGTTGGTACTTGGGAGTCATGTCTCACACTGGAGGGAAGTTATTGCTTTTATATGCTGAGTTTGGCTTAAAGAGAGGCTACATTTGAGCAACAAGGAGCCTCCCCATATGTAACTCTTAGGCACCCTATGTCACTAGGCTAAGTTTCAATTTCAAGAGCAAAGGCTCATAAGCATAGTCATCAATATCAAGGGTCCTTAAATGGACCATCTTCCTTCACAAGTTATTGTCCCTGTACTTGTTCCATCAGAGAATATGGCAGAGCTCCCCCAGATGGGAATTTGATATTTTTTGGTTATTGTATGACTCTCCACCCACCAAGACAATTCCCCATGAACATTTGGGCACATTTATATGCCATATGTGTATACCCAGGTGAACTTCTTCCCATGTATCCCCCCTCACTGACACCCTGCACCAATGATCCTCCCCTGTCACAGTTGTAACCTTTTTGTGATGGAAAACTTCTTCAAAAATGAAGCCAATAAAATATCCACATACAATTAATAAGAAAATGAAATAGTAATGGTAGTTTTATACCTAACAAGTAAAATACAGAAAGAATTGATTAAAAGTAACCTTGACCAAAAGGGGAAAAGACAAATGAGTTTATATGACTAAGAGACTTCAAAGTGAGTCAGGAGGCCATCCCTGAGGTAGCACTTATGCACAACTCAACAGGACCTCATTGACAGCCAAAGTAGATACGACCACAAATAGTGAAACTCCTCAGGGATATGGAGACATCCAGACACTATACCCAGGGCAGAGAGTTCACGAATTTGACCCCTTCCCAGTGGGCCCTAATCTGGTATTTGAGTTCCCCAGTATGACTGAGTTAGACTCAGCAGTAGTTTCCCTATGCATGACTCTTCTGTCCTTTTATTTGAACCTATATTTAGTACTAGAGTTGGTAGGTGTACATCCAAGAGACTTAAATCTTTGGGCTGTCCATGTGTCAGCTGAGGCCTGAATCTCAACGGAGTTACAACACCTACTCTCCAGTTCAATGGACTCATCCAGGACAACTAACAGGGAAGAGATGATGGACAAAAAAATACCAAGGAATCGAGAGTGCCTACAACTGAAAGCAAGAGAGTCCCATCTATCAGATATATGGGATTGAAACCCCCCTCAATTAATGGTGGAGTGGGCATGACCATCCCAGAGTCCTCAGAATTGGGAAATGAACTATTGACTAAAATAAACTTACTAGTATTATACTACTTGTGATTCTAGCAATGGAGGAAATACTATTGTTGTGGAGGCAATCACCCATGGATGTTCTGGGGTTAGGGAGAGGGAAAAATAGGTGTAATGGGGGGCATTTTCAGGGCTTGGGAATCATCTGAATAATATTATGATGACAGATACAGGCCATTATATATCCAGCTATAAGCAACAGAGTCAAATGGGAGAGAGTGTAAACTATAATGTAAACTATAATCCATGCTTAGTGGCAATGCTCCAAAATGTGTTTATCAATTGCAGTGGATGTACCACACTGATGAAAGATGTTGCTAATGTGGGAAAATGTGGGAGTGGTGGGGAGCGGGGCAAATAGGAATCCCCTATACATTCTTGTAACATTTATGTAATCGAAGTATCTCTTAAAAATTTTTAAAAAGTGGAAAAAATATGCAGAGAACTGGAAAATCCACAAATAAATGGAAGTTAAATAACACATGTTTCGGTCAGCCACAGGAGTGCCTTTTGAAATACACCAAAGATTGGTCAGTCTTTATAAAGGGTATTTATTTGGGGTAGAAGCTTACAGTTACCAGGCCACAAAGCATAAATTTCTTCCCATACCAAAGTCCATGTGTTGGAGTAAGATGGCTGCCGACGTCTCCAGGGTTCAGGCTTCCGGGTTCCTCTGTTCCCGGGGCTGC
>PVKH010023449.1:0-13852 GCA_004027955.1 Chaetophractus vellerosus
TAACAGGAGAGAGAGACAGGTTTGTGAGGTTGGGAAAGCTGTCTTGAATCATACTAACATGTACAATTGCAAGAAAACGATTCATATATAATGAACAGTAGAAAGATTATTCATGCCTACTGCCACATGAAAATAATATAGGGGAAAAAGGAATGAGTAACACCACTGCAAATAAATGAAAGCTCTTTATCTTGATATGATTTATATACTGGAATATACTTTTTCCCAAAAAGTGTACGTGAAGCTATATATGGAATGCTATCATAAACCAGAGAAGAAACCTTAAAAAATGATTAAGAAGGGGAAACTTAAATTTATTTATTACATATCCCCTCCTTTCTGCTTGTTCTTGCTTTGTTCATTTTTGCATTCTTCTGTGTCCTCTTGTCTCCCCCTGCTGCGGCGGCCTGCCGAGTCAGCTCACCATGCGGCGGCCTGCCTGCTCGCGACGGCCTGCCTGCTCGCGGTGGCTTGCCTTCTCTGGGAACCGAGCCCGGGGCCTCCTATGTGGTAAACCGGCGCCCTACCAACTGGGCTACAGCCGGCCCCACAAGCATGCTTTTATAATTGTATAGTTAACTTAGTGTTCACTGTTTGTTTTATGTAGTTTCATGGATTTTTTTACAAAATTTAATGTTAGTATCATATATAAAACCTAAAATTTCCCCTTTTAACCACATTGAAGTATATAATTCAGTGATAATTAAGTCACTGTGTTATGCTACCATCACTACCACCCATACCTGAACTTTTCCATTATCTCACATAGAAACTGTGAACCAATTAAATATTAAATCCCCATTCCCTAAACTCCCCTGCATTCTTCCTCCTTGGCTCCTGGTAACCTGTGTAATGGGTTATGACTCTATGAATTTCCTATTCTAAGTATTTCTTATCAGTGAGATCATACAATATTTTTCCTTTTTTTTATGGCTTCACTCAACCTGATGTCTGGAGGTTCATGCATGTTGTTGCATATATCAGAACTTCATTCCTTTTATGGCTGAATAACATTCAATTTTGTGTATATGCTACATTTTGTTTACTCATTCATTGGTTGATGGACACTTGGGTTGCTTTTATCTTTTGGCAATTTTGAATGCCACTTTGAACATTGGTGTGCATATATCTGTTCATGTTCCTTCTTTCAATTCTTCTGGGTATATATCTTGTGGGTTTGCCTGATCATATGGCAATTTTATATTTAGCTTCCTGAGGAACCAACAAACTGTCCTCCACAGTGGTTGCACCATTCTGCATTCTCACCAGTATTGTGTAAGTGTTCCCATTTCTCCGTACACTCACCAACACTTGTAGTTTTCTATGTTTTTAGCAGCTAGACTAGGAGGTGTGAAATGATATCTCATTGTAGTTTTGATGTGAATTTCCCTAATTGCTAGTGATGTTGACCATCACCATCTTTTCATGTGCTTGTAATTTTATTTCTAGTTTTACTACATTGTGATCCCAGAACATATTTTGTATCATTTCATTATTTTAAAATGTGTTAAGTTTTGTTTTGTAGTGGAATATATGTTCTATTTTGAAAAATGTTCCATGTAC
The DNA here is from genome assembly GCA_004027955.1 of Chaetophractus vellerosus. Taxonomy (NCBI): domain Eukaryota; kingdom Metazoa; phylum Chordata; class Mammalia; order Cingulata; family Chlamyphoridae; genus Chaetophractus; species Chaetophractus vellerosus. The sequence goes on from PVKH010023449.1 coordinate 1,564, forward strand.
ACTTTAGAAGAATTTGTATTCTGCTTATTTTGGGTGGAGTCTTGTATCTGTGTCTCTTAGTTCTCATTGGTTAATAGTGTTGTTCAAGTTCTATCTTTCCTTTTTGATCTCCTCTTCAATGTATTATATTGAATGTGATGTATTGAAATCTCTGACTGTTGTACAACAATTTGTTTCTTACTTCCATTTTGTCAATTTTTGATTCATATATTTTGGGGCTTCTGTTTTGCAATGCATATGTTTATAATCGTTATATATTCTTACTAGATTGAACCTTTTATCAATATATAATATGGTTGTCTTTTGTTATCTTTTTGTTGACTTAAATTCTGTTTTGTCTGAGAATAATACCGCCTGACTGGCTCTCTTTTGATTGCTGTTTTCATGGAATACCTTTTTTCACTCTTTTGTTTGTTTGAACTTTTTTTTTTTTATTTTTTTTTACCTAAAGTAACTTTCTTGTAGATAGCATATAAATGGATCATGCTTTTTCATCCAGTCTGTCAGTCTCTTCCTTGTAATTGGGGATATTACTCCATTGACATTTAAGATAATAACCGAGAAGAAACCATTCACTTCTGCAAATTAGTCATTTGATTTCTCTATTCTTTGTAAATTTTTGTTTCTTATTTACCCCATTCTGCCAATTTTTGTATTCATTTCTTTTTTGCAGTATATTCCCTTCTTTCCTTTGCTCTTATATTTTGATTATTTTCTTAGTGGTTACTTTTGAAAATAAAATGAATACCTGAAACTATTAACAACCTGGTATTACTATTATCAGTAAGTTTCAGTAGTATACAAACTCTCTTCTCCTTTATATCTCCTCCCCCATCATATTCTTATAATCTTAGAGTATGCCTTTACACATTGTATTTCCAATAACAGAGATTTATGATGATATTTTACACGTTTGCTTATTAAGTCATATGGGGCACAAAGTAGTTAAAAATGAAGAGTACAGTAATGCAGGATTTTATATTGACCTGTGTAGTTTTCTTTACAGTGTTCTTTATTCCTGCTTTTGCCTTAGATTTATTGTATAGTGTCCTTTTATTTAGGCCTGAGTGACACCCTTTAGCATTTATTGTAGGGTAGACCTGAATTTTTCCAAGTTTTATTGATCTAATAATGAACTCTTTTAGCTTTTTAAAATCTGTAGATGTCATAATTTCTCCTTCATTTTTGAAAGAAAGTTTTGCTGGATGTAGAATTCTTATCTTATTTGTCAGTTTTCTTTTTTTTCCCTCTTTCTCTTAGACTTTAAGACATCCCATTCTCTTTTGGCCTTGATGGTCTTTGTTGGAAAATCCACTGTTAATCTTATTGAGGATCCCATGTATGTGTCAAGTCACTTCTGTCTTGCTGCTTTCAAAATCCTGTCTGTCTTTGTAATATGTATTGGTACAGGTCTATTAGCATCTATATTGCTCAGAGTTCCCTGACATCTTGGATGTGTGTATTTATGTCTTTCATCAAATTTGGGAAATGATTAGCCATTATTTCTTCAATAAATTCTTTTTGGTTACTATTTCCATGGTATATTTTAATCATTTCTTTTCAACCTACTTGTATCTTTGAATGCTGTTTTGTCTTTATAAGTCTTAAACCTTTGTTGACTCTTAGTTCTTTCATTAATACCTAATTTCATATTTATTTGATATTTTGTATTGTATCCTTTTGAGTCCCTTCTCACTTCTTTCTATGTAAATATATATACATTTAAAATATATTTTCTTTGTGGTTATCATGAAGTTTAACAGACTAAATCAATAACAATCATGTTTGGTTTGATACCAACTTAATTTCAATAGCATACACATACATTATTCATATAGTCCCACCATTCTTTGTACCTGTTACATGCTGTACTAGTCAGCCAAAGGGGTGCTGATGCAAACCACCAGAAATCTTTTGGCTTTTATAAAGGGTATTTATTTGGGGTTAGAGGCTTGTAGTTACCAGGCCAAAAAGCATAAGTTACTTCTCTCACCAAAGTCTGTCCCCACGTGTTGGAGCAAGATAGCTGCCCATGTCTGCAAGGGTTGAGCCTTCCTCTTCCTCTTAAGGCCCCATGGTTCCAGCTTCTTCCGGTCTCAGCTGTAGTCTGGGATAAGTCTCATCTCTCTCCTGGGGCTTCGCTCCAGGCTTAGCCACAGCTGTAGGCTATCAGGCTCATTCTCTTCCCAGGGCCTCTGCTGTGTCTATGGAGCTGTCTATATTCCTCTGTGTTCTCCTCTGTATTTACTTCCTGGGGTTCCAGCATCAAAAACTCAAACTCTCTCCTCTGCCATGTTGTTTTCTCTGTGAGTCCCTGCCCACCAAGGGGGCGGGGACTCAGTATCCCACTGACGTGGCCGAATCAAAGCCTTAATCATAATTAATCAAGTAAAAGTGAAACCTCTGAATCTAATACAATCTAATATGCCCAGAGGAACAGACCAGTTTACAAACATAATCCAATATCTATTTTTGGAATTCATAAACAATACCAGACTGCTACACGTGCTATATCTTTATGCATTGTATGTCCAAAACCATGTGTTTATCATTATCTTTTAGGCTTTTGCAGTTTAGAACCTGTAAGAAGTAAGAAGTGGAGTTACATACCAAAAAACATAATACAATAGTATTGGCATTCATAATTACCAATTTGGTTACGTTTATTGAAGATCTTTCTTTTTATACTGCTTCAATCAGCTGTCTATTGTCCTTTCTTTTCAGTCTGAAGAACTCCATTTGGAAGTAGGATTTGTCAAGTGGTGATGAATTCCTTTTGCTATTATTTTGCTAGGAATGTGTTAATCTCTCCCTCGTGTTTAAGAGAAAATCTCACCCGATATAAAATTCTTGATTGGCCTTTGTTTTCCTTCAGCACTTTAAGTATTTCCTACCACTATCTTCTTGCGTCTGTGGTTTCTGATGAGAAATTGACTTGGTATTAGCTTGTACATAACTCATTGCTTTACTCTTGAAGCTTTTAGTGACTTGTGCGTTGGGGAGTTAGATTACTATATGTCTGGGTGTACATCTTTTTAAGTTTATCCTGATTTGGTTTCGTTAGGTTTTTTGAACATGCATATCAATGTCTTCTTTTTTATTTTTTAATTTGGGAAGTATCTGCCAGTATTGACTTAATGTAGATGCTGCTTTGTCTGATGCTGCTTTATCCTAATTATATTTTACAGTGCTTTTTTTTAATCTTTATAAATTGATTTATATTTACATTTTATATAAATGGAATCATACAATATGTTGCACAATATATTTAATTCATTGTAGCACAATCATACAGTAGTTGTCTTTTTGTTTCTGGCTTGCTTCAGTCAACATAATGTCCTCCAGCTTCATCCATGTTGTCAAATGCTTTATGACTTCATTTCTTCTTACAGCTGCATAATATTCCATCATGTGTATACACCACAGTTTGTTTATCTATTCATCAGTTGATGGACACCTGGTTTGTTTCAAACTTTTGGCAATTGTGAATAATGCCACTACGATCATTGGTGTACAGATGTCTGTTCGTGTCTCTGCTCTCAGTTCTTCTAGGTATATATACCCAGTAGCGGTATTGCAGGGTCATGTGGCAAGTCTATATTCAACTTCTTTAGGAACTGTCAAACAGTCCTCCACAGGGGCTGTACTATTCTGCATTCCCACCAACAGTGAATAAGTGTTCCTATCTCTCCACATCCTTGCCAACACTTGTAGTCCTCTGTCTTTTTAATAGTGGTTATTCTAATAGTTGTGAAATGATATCTTATTGTAGTTTTGATTTGCATTTCCCTAATCATTAGTGATGCTGAGCATTTCTTCATGTGATTTTTTACCATTTGTATTTTTTCTCTGGACAAATGTCTATTTAAGTCTTTTGCCCATTTTTCAATTGAGTCGTTTGTCTTTTTATTGTTGAGTTGTAACATCTCTATAAATCCTGGATATTAAATGCTTATCAGGTATGTGATTTCCAAATATTTTCTCCCATTGAGTTGGCTGACTCTTCACACTTTTGACAAAGTCCTGTGAGGTACAAAAGTGTTTAATTTTGAGGAGGTCCCATTTATCTATTTTTTCTTTTGTTGCACATGCTTTGGGTGTAAGGTCCAAGAAACCATCACCTTCTACAAGGTCTTTTAAGATGTTTCCCTACATTTTTTTCTAATAGTTTTATGGTTCTGGTTTTTAAATTTAGGTCTTTGATTCATTTTGACTTGATTCTTCGTTAGGAGTGAGATAGGGGTCCTCTTTCATTCGTTTGGTTATAGGTATCCAGTTCTACCAGCACCATTTGTTGAAGAGACCTGTTTTGTCCCATTAACATGGACTTGTAGGCTTGTCAAAAACCAGTTGGCCATACAGGTGAGGGTTTATTTCTGGACTCTCAATTCTATTCCATTGATTGATGCGTCTTTCTTTATGCTAGTACCATACTGTTTTGACCACTGTAGCTTTGTCATAACGTTTCAAGGTCAGGCAGTGAAATTCCTCCCACATCGCTCTTCTATTTTAGAATGCTTTTGGCTATTTGAGTACACTTTCCCTTCCAAATTTGGTAATTGCCTTTTGTATTTCAGTAAAATAGGTTGTTGGAATTTTGGTTGGTATTGCATTCAATCTATAAATCAGTTTGGGTAGATTGACATCTTTATGATTTAGTCTTCTAACCCATGAACATGGAGTATCTTTCCATTTGTTCAGGTCTTAATTGATTTCTTTTAGCATTGTTTTATGTTTTTCTGCATATAGGTTTTGCACTTCTTTGGTTAAATTGATTCCTAGGTATTTGAGTCTATTTGTTGGTATTGTAAATGGAATTTTTTCCTGATATCCTCCTGAGGTTGTTCATTACTAGTGTACAAAACATTACTGATTTTTATATGGTGATCTTTGTATCCTGCCACTTTGCTGAACTCATTTATTAGCACAAGGAGCTTTGTTATAGATATTTCATACTTTTCTAAATATAGGGTCATGTCACCTGTAAATAGTAAGAGTTTTACTTCCTTTTTTTTTTCTATTTAGATGCCTTTAATTTTTTTTTCTTGTCTAATTGCTCTAATTAGAACTTCTAGTACAATGTTAAATGACATTGGTGACAGAGGACATCCTTATCTTGTTAGAGGGAAAGTTTTCAACCTTTCCCCATTGAGTGTGATGTTAGCTGTGGGTTTTTAATATATGCCTTTCATCACATTGAGGGACTTTCCTTCTGTTCCCATTTTTTGAAGTGTTTTTATTGAGAAAGGATGCTGGATATGTCAAATGCCTTTTATGCATCTATTGAGATGATTATGTGATTTTTTTCCTTCAGTTTGTTTATGTGGTGTATTACGTTGATTGATTTTCTCATGTTGAACCAGCCTTGCATGCCAAGAGTAAATTCCACTTGGTCATGATGTGTAAGTCTTTTGATATGCCAGAGAAAAACTGAAGGGCATTTTAGAAGAATGTAAAACCCGCTGAGTTTGGGTGCAACATTCTTTATATGTCTGTTATGTCTAACTTGTTTGTCATATTGTTCAAGTTCTGTTTCCTTGTTGATCTTCTACTTGTTCTATCTAATGATGTGAGTGGTGTGTTGAAGTCTCCAATGAGTATTGTAGAGAAGTCTGTTTCTCCCTTAGTTTTGCCAGAGTTTGCCTCATGTATCTATGAGCATAGATATTTGTCACTGTTATATCTTCTTGGTGGATTTTCCCTTTTATTAATATAATGGCCTTCTGTATCTCTTATAACTTTTTTGCATTTAAAGTCTGTTTTTTTCTGATATTAGTATAGCTACTCTTGCCCTTTTTTGGTTACTATTTGTTTGGAGTATCTTTTTCCAACCTTTCACTTTCAGCTGGTTTGTATCCCTGATTCTACTGTGAGTCTCCAATAAGCAGCATTTGGATGGCTCATGTTTTTTTATCCATTCTGTCAGCCTATATCTTTTGCTTGGGAATTTTAATCCATTCACACTCAATGATATTACTGTTAATCCATTTTTGAATTCCACATTTTATTCTTTGGTTATCATATGTCATATCTTATTTTCATCTTTTTACTCTTTCGGTTATCTTTTCTGCTATTCTTTCTTCTATACTGTCTACCAAGCCTCTCTATCCTGTCTTTTTCTTTCAGGTACTAAGGCTTCCTTTATATTTCCTGCAAAGGTGGATTCTTTTTTACAAACTCTCTTAGTTTCTCTTTCATTCTCACCTTCATATATGAAGGTTAGTTTTGCTGGATAGGGTATTCTCGGCTGGCAGTTTTTCTCTTTCAGTATCCTGATTGTATCATACCACTTGCCTTCTCATTTCCACAGTTTCTGATGAGAAATCCACACTACGTCTTATTGTGTGTCCCTTTTATGTGATTCTTTGCTTCTCTGCTGCTTTCAGAATTTTCTCTTTCACGTTTCACATTCCCAGTAATATGTCTTGGAGTGGGTCTATTCGGAGTTACTCTAATTGGTGTATGCTGTGAGTCTTGGACATGTAAATTCATTTCTTTTGTGCGAGTTTGGAAATTTCCAGCTATTTCCTCAAATACTCTTTCTGCTCCTTTTCCCTCCTCCCATGGTATGTATACGGTTGTGTTTCATGTTGTCATTCAGTTCCCTGAGCCCCTGCTCAATTTTTCCCATTCTTTTCTCTCTCTGTTCTTTTCTCTCTTTAATATCTACTGTTCTTTCTTTGGTATCACTTAATCTTCTTCTGTCATTTTGAGTCTTCTGTTGTATGCCTCTAATGTGGTTTTTTTTTCCTTTTTTTTCCTTATTCTCTCTCTTTTTTTCTAATGTGTTTTTATTATTTTTTATTTTGATTGAGGTACCGTGGACTGGGGATTGAACCCGGGACCTTGTGTTTGGGAAGCCGGGATCAACCACTGAGCCACATGAGCTCCCCTGAGTTGTTTCATTTGTTTGGCTTGTTGTTTGTCTCCACCCCCACCCCCCCATTTTTTTCAAGAGGCACCAGGAACTGAATCTGGGACCTCCCATGTGGGAAGCAGGAGCTCAACCACAGCCACAACAGCTCGCCTCCAGTGTGTGTGTGTGTGTGTGTGTGTGTGTGTGTGTGTTTGTTTTTAGCAAAGTATTTAAAGATTTATTTTATTTATTTTTTCCTCCTCCCCTTTGTTGTTTGCGCTCGCTGTCTGTTGACTGCTGCCTGTGCCCATTTATTGTGTGCTCATCTTGTTTTTTGGAGGCACTGGGAATTGAACCTGGGACCTTCCATGTGGTAGGCGGGTGCCCAAATGCTTGAGCCACTTCCTCTTCCCCTAATGTGTTTTTGATCTCACCTATCATGTCTTTCATTCCCATGATCTCTGTTACCTTTCTATTCAGGTTTTCAGATTCTTCTTTGTGCTTGCTCAATGTCTTCCTGATGTCGTTTCTCTCTTTCAACATTTTGCCTTTCAACTCATTAATTTGATTTTGGAATTTTGTGTGCATCTAGTTAATTATTTCTTTCAAATCCTGTGACTCTTCTGGGGCTTTGATATATTCCTTTTCTTAGGCTATGTCTTCCATTTTCTTAGTATTGTTCATAAGGTTTTGCTGATGTTTAGACTTCTGTTTAGGCTGTGAACTTACTCAGATGGTCAGTTTCTCTTTTGTAGGAATTTAGTGGCAGTAGGGCATGTGTTACTGCTTTTCTTTGATTCTTGGCTCAACCTGTGTTGTTAGGATTGTCCCTGTTAGTTGGTTAAATCTGGCCTCTGGACTCAGTAATGGATTGCAGACCTGCGTCCTACAGTCTTGGGGAGGGAGGATATAAAGCTCAGAAAAGGCATCTTTCTTATTTACTTTTTTTCTTTTTTTAACGATTTATTTTATTTATTTATCCACCCCCCCCCTTGTTGTTTGCACTTGGTATGTCTGTTTGTTTTCCTGGTTTCTTTAGGAGGCACTAGGAGCCAAACCTAGGACCTCTGATGTAGGAAGGAGGTGCCAAATCACTTGAGCCACCTCCGCTCCCTGCTTTGTTGTGTCTCTCATTATGTTTTCCTTCCTGTGTCTCTTGTTGCATCATCTTGTTGGGTCAGCTCACTGTGCCTGCCTATTGCATCAGCTCCCTGTCTTCTTTTTTTTTTTTTTTAAGATTTTATTTTTTATTTTCTGCTTTTTTGTCTCCCCCCCACCCCGCACCGCTGCAGTGACGCACCAAGTCAGCTTCACCAGTGAGCGGTGGTCTTGCCCACTTGCGGGCGGCCTGCCCCGCTTGCGGGTGGCCCTGCCTGTGGTGGCTTTGCCGTGCCCGTGGCGGCTTTTGCCCTGCCCATGGTGGCACTGCCCTGCCCACGGCAGCTTTTGCCTTCTCAGGCGGTCTGCCCGCCTGGAGAGGCCCCGGGGACCGAACCCAGGCCCTCCCACGTGGTAAACTGGCACCCTATCCACTGGGCTATACAGCCGGCCCCTGCTCGCTGTCTTCTTTAGGAGGCACTGGGAACCTCTGCTCCCTGTTTTGTTGTGTTTCTCATTATGTTTTTTCTTCTTGTGTCTCTTGTTGTGTCAGCTCACCACACCTGCCCATCGTGCTAGCTCGCTGTCTTCTCTAGGAGACACTGGGATCCGAATAAGCAACGTCCCATGTGGTAGGCGGGAGCCCAGTCACCTGAGCCACACCCCCTTCCTTTATCTCTTAATTTCCTCACGTTGACTGCCTTTGGCTGCCAGCAGATGGCACTTTCTGGCCCTCTCAGTTCAGTGCCTGATAGGAGTGTGTTTGCTGCAAAAGGGACTGTATCAATGTGATATAGGTTCCTGCCTGGAGGCTAAGAGCCTTGTAATTCAAACTTTCTCAGAGAAAGTTTTCCAACCTTTGCTGGCAGCCCCCTCCCTTTTCCTGGGTGGGAAACAATTCCACTTCCCTCTGCATCCTCAACAATTAGTCCTAGTTAGTAGACAGAGAGATTGAGAGGGTTGGATCTCTTTAGTCTCAAACTAGCTCCCAAAGCAAACAATGGTGTGGCCCCACCCAGCCTGGATGGCCTGGTGGAACTCTGCTGACCAAATTTGTGAGTCAAAAGCTGAGTCAGCCTTAGGCTGTGTTCCTCTTTCTCCCTTTTACTGGGGAGGCAAGTCCTCCACAATCAGTCCCGGTTAGTAAAGAGGGAGATTGAGAGGGTCCGAAGTCTTTAGTTCTATTGGAAGGGCTGGTGAGACACCGCAGGCTAAATTTGTGGGTCAGAAGCTGAGTCAGCTTTAGGCTTTGTCCCTCTCTCTCCCCTTTCCTGGGGTGGTATATTCCTGGGTCCTCCTTTGTCTATAACCACCAGCCCCGAGGACTGAGTATTCAAAAGTGTCTTTAGTGTGGAGTAGGGTGCTGGCAGTAGCAGCTGCCACTTTTAACTAACAGATTTGCCATCACGATTCTTTTCCTTTGTCCCTCTCTCTCCTGGGCGGTGTGCAGCCTTCCCCTGGTGTCCTAAACCCTGGAAGATTTTTTTCCAGGCCATTTCAGCCTGTCCACTAGGTATTTTTCTGTAAGGGAAGAAAGTCCAGTGTTTTTCTAGTCCACCATCTTCCCGGAAATCTCCCTACACTGCTTTTGTTGCCTGGAAGTTGCTTCTGTTCCTTCAGGACAAGTCCTGGGATGGTTTGTCTGAGACATTTTTACTGGTTCTGCCTTTCAGGCTTCCATGGATCCCAGTATGTGCCTAGAGATTACTTTCCTCCCCCTGAAATAGGACCAGGCCCTACCATAGGAATACAAGAAGGGGTGGGAGTGGTAGCATGGGTGCCATGAGCTTCATCTACCTGTTTTCAAGTTTTGTTTAGTTTGGCACATACCAATTACTGCAACTGTTTTCTGAAGGTTTGAGGAAGATGGCCCTGCCAGTTTTTGCTAGTTCAAAGATTATGTGCGAAAACATGCGCCTAGCGCATTCTTTTGTATACATATTGATCCACCCAGAGTCTGAAAGAAGAATTCTTAAAAACTGCTGGTGTGAGTTTACATTGATACATACTGTCTAGATGATGTCTGGCAATGTTTTTCAATACCTATAATTGAAATAATTTGATCTTAGAAATTATCTTAAGGAAATAACCAGAAATGTAAAAGTAGATTTATACTAAAGCAATATATATTATACCAATTTTTTTCTTTCTCTAATATATACCATTGTTTACCTCAGTACCAAAGTTTTGAATCTTTACTTAACTGTCTACAATTAGGGCTAATAAATTATCCTACTTAAATTTGATGGAATATTGTGCTGCTTTTTAAATGGTGTTTAAAATACAAAATCAAAACACAAAATTGGACATATAAAATATTATTCATTACATGTTTGTATGTGCAAGTGATAATTGCATGAAAATCTGTAGACAATATACTAGAATGAAAACAATTACAGTAAACCTACATAGTACTTTTGGGGACACTTGTTTTCATTTATGGGGTATATAAGTTATTTCCTCCATGGCTCTTATGGATTGAATTGTGTCCCTCAAAAAGATTTGTTCAGTTCTTAACCTGTGGTCTTGTGGATGTGAATCCATTTGTAAATAGGAACTTTGAAAATGTTATCAGTTAAGGTGAGGCCAAACTTAAGTAGGGTGGGCCTTAATTACATATGACTAGGGTCCATAAGCAATCGAAAGTTGGTCATAGTCCAAAGTAGGAGATAGAAGGACACAGTTGGCTACCATGTGATGGAGGCAGAGATTGAGTTATGTGTTGCTGGGGAATCAGCACCAGAATGCTGCAGACTTTGGAGAAACCACGGGCCTCTAGCCTTGAAAATGAAAGACAGTAAATTCCTGTTGTTTAAGCCAGCCAGTCTGTGTTATTTGTTATAGCGGTCATGGCATACTAAGACTGTGGCACACAACAGTCAGCGTGTAAAATGGTGGAGGGAGCATCAGCTAAGTGTTTCCACCAAACTAGGCTTTTTCACTTGTTTGGATATTGCCTAGGGGTTAGTTGATTTACACAGAGTCGAGGTGACTCACCTGTGTTCCATATGTCTTTCACCTTCATCTCTTATCCTCATTCAGGTGAGCTTGGTTATGTTCTCATAGCAGTGGCAGAAACTTAAGAGAGAGAGCAAGCTTAATTGTGCAAAAAGTCTCTTGTTTTCATTGCATTTTTTATTGGCCAAAGGAAGTCACATAACCAGATCTAGGAGAGGGCATTATCCCCTATCCATCAAAAAACATGAGAAAAGAGAGAATAAAGAATGGAGGCCAATAATAAAATCAGTTCAATAAGTTAATTAGACAAAAATAAAGTCTAGAGATATTGTCATTTTATTATAAGTAATGTTCATTTAAAGGTTTATATTAATTCTTTATCCAAAAGAGAGAATATGCTATTTCAGCAACTTGGTAGAATATTTATCATATTTAGTCATGTATATTAAGTCACTGAAAAAAATCTTAAATCTTCTAACTCACTAAAACCAAAAATCATTTATAAAAATATTAACAGAAATCTTCAATCAGTTAGAAATTGAAAATCATTTTCCTTATTAATGGGATAAAAAAAGATCAACTATGTACTCTGTTGAGAACACAATATGGAATAAATGGGATATGGGTCAAATTGAGGTCATAGTAATAACTTATCTTTAAATATGTTCATTGCCAAATAATATACAAAGAAAATAGATGAATTATACTTGAAAACTTTAAAATAACAAAAAAAAGTAAACTTGGATTAATCAAATCTGAAGAATGACTTGAATAAAAGAATAAAATTAATAAACTCTTACCTGTTTTAATTGTAATTAAAAAGAAAGTATTAACATTAAATAAGAAAATATTTAGTAATTAGATAAAATTCATTTTCTAGTGTCCTTCCCAATGGATTGATATCGCTTAGGAATTTTTTCTTGTTTTATTATCAGGATGCTTGTGCTTTTCTGTAACAGTAGCTTTGTATAATTAGTTTCATTATTTTTTATTTTCAAATTTAGCCAATGCCATTGATTTTGCCTTTGACTGTGCTTCTCTTTGAATTTGGTGTTATAAAGTTGAAATAGAAAAATAAATTCAGGTTTAAGAAGTTTATAAGACTGCCATATATATTTTTATAACAGCCTCTTTTTTTTTGCTGTTTTTAATGCCTATATCCTTATTTTTGCTTTCTTCTTTTCATCTGCCTCTAACTTTGATTGTTTTGCTGTATTTTTAGATGTTCCATAATATCTTATAGGTATAAATAAATAGATAATAGTATTATATATGCTTATAAAATTGGAAAGCACAAAAAAGATATAAGGAAATAAGGGAATAAGTTAGGATGGTATTTATTTATCATCATAATATTATTAGTTTAATTTTAGTTTT
>PVKH010023450.1:0-13852 GCA_004027955.1 Chaetophractus vellerosus
CATTAGGGGCCAGGCAGAGGCTGCTGTGGCTCCATGGTCTGAGGGTGACTGGGTGAGTCTGAGCCTCTTTCCTTTCGAGGGTGAGTGTCCTCCTGTCAATAGGCTGGATTGCTCTGATCATTCAGGTTTGTGGAAAGCCACAGAATTTGGCTTTAGCAGAATAGGACATGCAAAGCAACTGCTTTTGGAGTCTCACAATAAGATACAAAATGTTATACACGCAAATGATCTGGTAAGGGAAAACCTTACTTTCCACCTTCTCGTAGATATGCCAAATCTCTGAGCTAATTTTTTTTTTCCATGTTAGCCTAAGCCCCACCAAATATATATATAGAAAAAAATCTACCTCTTTCCAGAGCAAAGCAGGTCAAATCCGTCATTTATTTTTTCAAAAGGTAAAACATGGGTTATCAATGGATCCAGCGGAAACTTGTTGGTCAAAAAATCAACCACAAGTTTGGGGACAGAATCTTTACTCTTAAAACCTAGAAAGAAGAAACCATAATTAGTAGATTCAGACAGTGATAAATAGCAGAATTGGAGAGCAGGCTTTTCAAATAGAATTAAAATCAAAGTGTATAAATGAGTCATCTTCCACAGACTGCTATTACAGAGGTTAAAAAGAGATCCTGTGCTTTGCTATCCCTTTGCAGTGATTTTACTTTTTTTTTTTGTTGCTCATCCCCCTTAAATTAGGGTCCTTCATTATCAGCTCTCTCAGAGAAATTCTCATACAGATGATGATGCCCAAATGTAGGGGACCAATTTAGTAGTTGTCTAAATTTGGGTAAAGAGTGCAGAAATGGACTATTGCTATGGATTTCCTGAGTCCTATGATATTTCAGTACATTTTACTGTCACCAGTATCTAAAGAAATTTTGCTATAGGTCCTAGCTAGTTTATTGCGATAGCAGAAATTGTGTCTTGAGAGCTTCAGTCTGCACTAGTTCCACATCTAGTGGATTGGTGACCAAAAATGCATCAGGACTTTTAACTTAGCTTTGACCACATTGTTTTTCAAAACCTGGCCTTGTCATTTATAATACAGAACAGAACCGGATGTTAATAATAATTAATAATAATTAAACGTAACTACATACCACCAAATACTGCCCCTTTGCAGGTGCGTCCAGTCAACAGCAACATAGGGTTCACGGAGAGGTTTTGGGAAGCTGGAGGCACCCCTATAATGACACTAATGCCAAATGCCTCGTGACAGCATGACAGGGCCTCAAGCTGGAATGAAATTAATATTAGCATTGTAAAAATAGGTTCTCTGATAGTTTCTGTTCATGATACATTCTAAAAATTCTTATACTATCAGCCTAGATTTTTAGTGTATTGAGGTCAGATTTTGTCTTTTGCTCCTCTGTTCTCTTTTTTGCACACATTAATAGCTGTGACATTAGGGAAGACACACAAAATATTTTTGGGTGAGAGAACTTATGGATGTTAATTTTGTGTGCATACTTATTTTTTTAGAATGTATGAAGGAGGCAAACAACATTACAAACATAGATGATGTCTATGGGTCATGTTTCATGATCATTTGAATCTTAGGCCCTTTATAATGTGGTTAATCATTTCTTATTTATTCATATTGCAAGTAGTTTGAACCTTTTACTTAGATCAGGTATTTTGATGGTGTTTAAGATGTTTGTCAATTGCATCATCAAAATTTGCCTCTTGTCCAATTGATGCATTTCTTCTTAGTGGATCCTTACTTTATTGTCCATCTCTAAATTTTACACTATGTACGTGTTTATCTCCCCAAAATGTATATTGGTTTTGCTTTAAACTTCACCTATTATTCTAGAACTTCAAAAGACAATCCAGAAGGCCTTGTCCTCCAGCCAGCTTTTTAGTACATTCTGTAGAAAGAAAATGATTTAGGATTCCACAGGAATGTGTACTTTTTAAATGCTTTGTGTTTGGAGTATGATTTAGAAGATCAGACATCCATAGAACTTGTGGTTATCAGACATTTGGTATCATCAAATAAATACGTGGTCTCAGTCCATGTGAGAATAGAGGAGAAAACCAATAGAAAAAGAACCTAAGGAAACAAACTGCCATCTCACAAAAGTTGGATTCTCTTGAAAGATCAGTGGTCAGTGAGATATTGTCCCAGATCAAGACTGAAAAGTTCATTTCTCTCAGGGTGCTGCTCCACAGCACGAATGCTGCCAGATCTCACTGGGGAATCTCAGCTTGTCAGTAGGTTCTAGGCAATTCTGGTTGGGTGGGATATAGCTGGAGAGATGGCAGCCATCACAATGGATGATATTTGTATTTATTTGAAAGTAATATCATGAGTATTCCAAAGATGAAGTAAGCACTTCAAGATTGGAAATAGTGTTTTATTATAACAACAGCCAAAATAAACTCAGTGCTCACCCCCAGCCAGGTGGCACTAGGCTAAGTATTTTACATGCATGTAATGATAGGTAATGCTATTTACACTTGTAATGATTTTGAGAAATGTATGCTCTTTAATGCTATTGTACATACATATAATGCTATTAGACATGTTTTCATTAAATTTGTTTGGTAAGAAAATCTGTCAGTTCTTTTTTAGTTTCAATACCCCACATGGATATTGGGAGCCAAATAAATGACAGGCCCTGTGCTATTGCTGTGGGAATATCTAGTGATGCATTAAAACAGTAACTTTCTTTAGGGTATAATTTTTAAATCAAAATGATTTTTTTAACCTATATTTGATCATTATTCCATTCGTTCAAAGTATGACATGTAAAAAGTAATATACATTCATTAAACATAAAAATTATTACAATATTTTTGTTAAGTATTTGGGAAAAATAGAAACTTTTCAGATTGAAGATAAGAATTTGCATTATTTATATTATCTTAAGTTCAAATTTTTAACTAAAAGTTAACAAAAATATATTTATAATGACAATATAAAATAACCTTCAAACAGGAACTATGATATGAGACATGTTTGCTTATGTGAAGGAATGAAATGTTCCTTACTGTAGCAGCTTCATATTATTTATGAATTCCAAAAAAGATATTAATTATGTTTCTAACTGGTGTGTTCCTCTGGGTGTGATACCCTTTGATTGTATTAAATTTAATAGTTTTATATTTACTTGATTAAATCACGATTAGGGCTTTGATTCTTCCAGGTCAGTAGGGCGTGACTCAGGGTTAAGTCCCTACACTCTTGGTGGGCTGATAGAAACAGACACATACAGAAGATACAGAAGAGGAGGGAACCTGATCATTTTGGTCCTGCCATGTGACAGAAGGAGAAGGCGCAAATAGCTAAAGCCCCAGGGAGAGCTGAGCCATTCACCTGATCGCTTGCAGCTGAGCAGTCCAGAGCCCTGAGCAGCTGAGAAGGCCCAGAAAGAAATGAGCCCTACAGCCTACACCTGAGATCAGAAGAAGCCGGGCCCATGGAGCCTCAAGAGGAAGGCTGAACACTCCAAGAAATTGGCAACCATCTTGCTTAAACACGTGGCAATAGACTTTGTTGAGAAAGTACCTCTTATGAGTTGGACTCTTTAGGGCCTTGAAACTTTAAGCTTTTACCCCCAATATATAAACTTTATAAAAGTCAATAGAATTATGGTACTTTGCATGAGCACCCCTTTGGCTAATGCACCTATAGTATTAAAATAATCATAGGTAAGAAACAGGAGATAGAATTTTCCAATTCATAATTTAATAAGAGTACTTTAACATAAAATTTATATTGTGTTGTTCAAAAACATACCCTTGATTCCAGAAGCATGAATCAAAGCATGTCATGTACATACCATGGTGTCAATACGACCAATGGCTTCAAATGAAAAGTCCACGCCGCCCCCGGTCATTTCCTTCAGCACCTCATGGATGGGTTTCTTGAAGTCCTGAGGGCTGATGCACTCAGTGGCCCCCAGCTCTTTGGCCTTTGCAAATCTGTCTTTGTTGACATCCACCCCAATGATCCTGGCTGCTCCAGCAACCTTACAGCCAATGACAGCAGACAAGCCAACTCCTCCAAGGCCAAACACGGCACAGGTGGAGTCTGGGGTGACCTGTAATTTCAGAAGGACAAGACTGGATTAAGTAATGATTGTTAGCAACAGTCTAAGCTGGACAAAGGGTCAACTGTTGATCATTATGAAATACCTGGGCTTCTCTGTCCAAACTGCTTAAGTATCAACAGCTTGTTCTTTTATAAACTGGTGAATTCCTTTAGGACATGCTCTCAATTCCTACTGTGGCTATATTCTACCCATAATTACACCCCAAATTCTATAGAGTATATCAGTGCTCTTATGGTGGTAGGAGGAAAGCTGTCACTGAATTTAGAGGAATTATCCATGATTCCTGGGGAAAAAATGTTTTTGACAATCTGAATATATGTGGAATTATTGCTTGTTGTCATTCCTACTTTGGCAACGTTGACTGCAGATCCATAACCAGTAGAAAATCCACAGCCAATGAGGCAGACTTTCTCCAGCGGCGCAGCTTCATCTATCTTGACCACTGAGATTTCATCCACCACTGTGTACTCAGAGAAGGTGCTAGTGCTGATGAAGTGATGGATGGGCTTCCCTTTGCAGGTGAACCTGGTGGTGCCATCCTGCATGGTTCCATTAAGGTTCACCACGCTGTCATTGTGATACAGAGAAAGGAAAAGAAACGCATGAGACAGGAGCTTACTTGATGTGCAAACACATTGGCTTTACATGCAAACTGTAAGAAACCTACGCCATTTTCCTGCAGTAGTTGGCTTCTGGGTGTTTACAAATGGCACATTTTCCACACTGGGAAACATATAGTGGGATGACTTTATCACCTGGAAGAGGATAAAGCAATTTATTATTAAATTTCTACCCAAGAAATGATAGAATAAGAAATTGAGCATAAATGTGTATATTAGAGGCATATATGTCCTGGAAAGGTCTACCAAGAAATAGAGTGAAATTACCAATAGGTCAGTGGTTATTTTTTATCAAGTTTTTTTTTTTTTTATGTTCCTGAAGATTCCCAAAGAAGAAGTGCAAATATGGAAAACAACATGAATTTGTTTTATTTTATTGTATGAATAAATATCTTTTACCATGTGTGGATTTCTATTAGGGCTTTGTCCAGTTCATCTCATTTAATCTTTAATTAATTCTTAAATTGTCTCACTATAAGCATTAATATAAAATTTAGTTGTATCCTGAGCATCATAATGGTGATATGATATTTTGTAATAATTTGGGTTATAATAACATTGACAGTTTGATAATAATGATTTATAAAATCGCTTGCTCATCTTTACTAGGAAGTGAATCTTTTATTTAGTGCATTTAAAGGGAAATTTAAAAGTATGAGAAAAAGGAGGAATTTGAGAAATTTCTCTGAATACTTCAATCATTCCTAAAGCAGGCACTTTATTGTAGAATAAAAAACCTTGACTGAAATGGATTTAGGTAGATAATTTAATTTGGAATTATCTCTTTTTCTCCTATGGTGGAGGGAACAGGGGTGAAAGTTAGGGTGTCATTTTTTATTTATATATATTTTAAAAAGGAAATACCAAACGTTCAAACTTAAACCAGACAACATTTTTTTTTTCTTTTCATGGCTCAGTAAAATATTTGGTAAAGGAAAAGATTGCATATAGTGGCTAGAGGCATTTTTTAAAAATTAAATGCAATTTTTATTTTTAATCAACCCTGCTACTTCTTCCATACAATCAAAATAATGATTGGACTAAATACATTTAATAATCTTTAGGTGGAATTGATAGAAATTTTCTATTGAATTCACCCTTTACCTCTATATTATTCATCTGTATTAATACACAATGCAATTAGTGTAAATTAAATGCTAAAAATAAATATTTGGTCAATAATTCATAATCAGACATTTTAAGCTATAGTTAAAGGTAATAAAGCAGACACTCTTCTGGCAGGATTCTATCTGCCTGGTCTCCTCCCTCTGGTCTGTTTCATTTGTCCCATGTTCAGGCAGGGAGGCCACATAGGAAGAGGAATCAGGGAACAGGCTCCACTGCTGGACATAAAAGATACCAGGATGGTTCAGCAAGAGCCTCACAGCCCCATCCTGTGAACTCAGCAAATCACAGTTACCACATAGTAATCCAAAGTTTTAGGAAAAAGACAAGTTTTGGTTCCTTGGATTGTCTAGTTCTTCCCTTGTCCCATTTGTAGCTCTGCTTTGGGCCCTGAAGGTAGACAGTGCTCAGGAATACTAAAATGGCAGTTATTAGAGTGTGAACTCCAGGAGGCAGTTACTCTGTCTCCTTTGTTTTAGGGTCCCCAGGATCTAACCTGGAGCCTGGCATCTAGTAGGAACTTCATGAGCCACTGTTGAAGGAGAGAATCAGGAGGTCAGGTCTGTGGACATGCCTGGACAAAGGAAGGATGTCAGGCAGGCAGAGGAAACAAGCATGTCCCTGCGTGGTCCTGGCCCTGTTGTTGGCTGTTGTTGGCACCTGGTGCAGGTCTATTTTTCACTCCTTGCCTCAGTTTCCTCATGCAGGATGTATGACCTAGTGGGACCTGAACAAAGACACATTCCCTGAGTGTGAATCTTGTACCTGGTTTGACTGTAGTCACCCCTTCCCCAATGCTCTCCACGATGCCAGCTCCCTCATGGCCTAAGATCACAGGAAGACATTCGGCAAAATCCCCATTTCTCACATGGTCATCTGAGCGACAGATCCCTGTGGCCACCATCTGTCAGGGAAAGTAGAGTTATTTGATTCAGAAAAATGTATGGCCCACAGATATACTTAATGCTTCAAATCCTTGAAGTTGGATTTCTAGATTTCTCAGAATTCTGCTAATCCTTACTCCTCCCAAATAAAAAAACTCAGCTAATCCTTGAGATTATTTAGTCTAAAATTATCATTCACTTTCCTTTTCTTATATTAAACAATCTGGAATAATCTGCAAAATAATT
Organism: Chaetophractus vellerosus; assembly: GCA_004027955.1. Lineage (NCBI taxonomy): Eukaryota > Metazoa > Chordata > Mammalia > Cingulata > Chlamyphoridae > Chaetophractus > Chaetophractus vellerosus. Next base: position 6,937 of record PVKH010023450.1, read on the forward strand.
GTTTCTATAACCTGTAAATCTTATATAATATTTAATTATGCACTCTCTGTATATAAGTAGAATTTGCATATCATTACCAAGAAAGAAGTCCTTTATTTCCTAACATCAACTATTTTGAACTCTTGATATGTATTTTTTACTGTATTTCTCTACAAACACATAAATTCTTTTTATAGTTCTCAGGATTGTACATATTTACTGGGATTACTTTAATCAATTTAAAAATTTTGATGACCTATGCTATCTCTATCTTTTCTTGACAACCAATGTAGTTCCATTGTAATGATTACCATAATTTATATTAAAAGCTTCTTAATGGATTTTTCATTGTTTCCACTTTAATATACTTTAATTTTTAAAAACTTAAAGAGACAGAAAATTGTTTTACCTTAATACGAACTTCATTCGTCTTAGGGGGTGCTACATCCACCTCCTCAATGGACAAGGGTTTCTTTAGCTCCCAAAGCACAGCTGCTTTGCATTTTATTACCTGTAAAATCAAACACAAGATAATATCTGTTTTCACCCAATCTTGAAGTCAGGGATTTTGTCTTTCCATTTTTGTATTGCCACATTTACTCCATGTCTAGAACTAATAACTGCTATGTTGAAATGAACAATCTTTGGTTATGAAAGTAATAAAAATAATTTAAAAAACATGTAAAGCATTATCATATGGAATCAGAAACAAAATTAGCCGTAATGAGACACTGAGATAAATTTGAATAAATTTTTCTAGATCATTTTTGCATTTTATTTTTCATCCTCACATATTTTTTCCTGATATATTCTAATGCTGACCTGCAATGGGTTCTTGACCCACAGCTGGTCGCTTGTATATGAATTTCTGAGTCACTATTATTTCACTGATGTTGCAAAAGATTGTCTATTTGCTTAAAACCTACTACCCTCTTGCTCAAAATTTTGCTTATGGCAAAAACAATCTGAATTTATGATAACAGGTAATATTTGTCTCCTGCTCAGGAAATTTTTTTTCTGTCTCACTGTTTCCCTGTTTGCCTTTTTATTATTAATACTATTATTTTTCCCTTTCCACTTGTGTGTCCTTCTTGTTTCCTTACCCTTTGGGGTCTTGCTTTTGTCTCTCAGGTTTATTATCTGATTTATGTGTATCATCTCCTTTCAGAGTACATTTGAAGCAAAAATACATGGGTTAAAATACAAGTGAAAAATGCAAACCCAACCCCATATGAATACATATATATAATTAAATATCAGGAGAACTCGGCTTGTGTTTGAATAGCAAGCGCAGATAGCTTAACCACACATGTTTTTCAAATTAAGAGTTAAACACATATTTTCACCATAGTGAATGGTCCTTAAACCCTGTTTTCTAGGTGGCAAAGTTTGTACCGATCAAGTGCTTCTTTAATAGTTAAATGATGTACCTGGAAATATGAACAAATAAATTCAACGGAAATGTTTTCCTTTGAAATTAATTTCCACTGTTTATTTGTCAAATCTTGCCTATTTTCAGGCTTTTTGCTATGGCCGATGCCAAAATAAATATGAGAGGACTTGGAAAATGTGCACTGATTGCAGAAGGTCCTGAGTGTTGGTACCTATGAGGCAACAGGATCACTGTGGCCTGTTTGGGTTCTTCCATGCTTTAACGTTACTTGGATGCTGCCAGGGTGGAACTATTGGAATACTGGCCTTATTGTACAGATGTAAGTATTGAGGGTAAATAGATGAGTAGTTTCTCCAAAGTCATAGATCTGGCTGTTTCAGCAATTAAGATATATCCATCATTATCCTTTTGTTACCACATAACTCACTTAAATTATGGTTTTTAATATAAAAATAACTTCTCCTCCCCCTCCCCCCGAGTTCTCAGCTTGAAAATGTCAGATCATAACCCCAGATCCCAGCACTTCCATTGACCAAAATCTTTTTGTAACTAAGCTGTTGGATGCCAACCACAGCATCTTCCCTGAGCTCACCAAGGGACAGCAGACAGGGTCATCACCAAGGGTCAGCTGCCCTTTTGCCCATCACAGCACTACTGGAGCATGATGGGGGGATGAAGATAATATCTTGATTAACAACATTCTAATTTTGGTTTACAAATTAGTCATGATAGACTTGGGTAAACTATCACTCTAACTAAAGCACAGAGAGAAATATTAATAAATATGATATATATTCTGGTAGAGACAAATGTGAATAGCTTATTTTCATTGTAGTTTAGGATTGTATATTTCATATTTATAGTTTCTAATTGATATATGAAATTTAAATTATTGATTAAAAACTGTATCCACTTATTTATTATACAATAAATATGAAATTTTATATTGATTTATTATACAATAGAGAAAATATTTCCAAATAATGTTTTTTGCTTACTTTTCCTGCTGTGCTCATGTTGTTTCTGTCTTCTCTGCAGGCGAAGAATGGGTGAATTCTTGTGGACTTCCTCCCTGTTTGAGGACACAGAGCAGATATATTGCCAGATATTTGTTTGCATTAGTATCACCTAATTCTGCACATGTGATCTGGATTGTATAAGCCACACCTACCAGTTCATTCTCAGGCCAAGTTGAATCATTTATGAAAGGACACTGAATCAGTATTCAAAACTGAACTTTGTTTGCTATATGCCAATTTCAGATACAGTATCTTGATTGCATTAGGTTCAATATTTCCACACAAATAAAATTTAATCACTCTCTCACTGCATTCTACTTAATCTTTCTCCCTCCCCAATCTCACAAACATTGTTCAGAGCTCTGGTTTCTCTTATCTGCATTAAATTCCAACTTCCAATCTATTAGTTGCAGGTAGATGGCACGGCAGAGAGTGTGTGTGTGTGTGTATGAAAAAGCAGGACAAATGAAGCAGGGCAGAGAGAGCAACCAATCTGAGGAAGGTCCTGGATTCAACACTCTCCTCTTCAGAACACAGAAGTTTTAAACTGAAAAGATCACTGCAAAGGGGCTCTTTGTCCCTGGTAAATCTGCTCTAGTCAATACCAGTCAGTCTTGTCTGATCAACTCCCCGTGTTAGGCAATAATCCAGATACTAAGTGGAAGGCAAAGGTGATTAAGAGAAGAAATCTACCCAGACTGTCTGGGGCAGTGGCTGTGTTCATGGCCTTTGAGTCCATTCAGACCCTGTTCCTTAGAAGCTTTGTGAAGGAGGGCACATCATTTATCTGGTTTGTGGTTTCGTTTCTTTATTTCTAAGATGAGCACAAATAATAGTACCCACCTCACAGGACTGTCTGTTGAATAAATGAGAAAATCCATAAAACACTTTTTATAAGTCCAGCAGAAAAGAAAGCCCTCAATAAGTGTAGGTTACAATTATTATTCCTGAATAATTGTCTACAGACAGGGAGGCAACCTAGGCTTTTCATGGTAGTTGCCTAGAAAGTCCTGTATATTAGGTAATAGATAGCAGTTTGGGAGTAGAGGGGTTGGAAATTGGCACTGTGCTCATAATAAAGTATCTTAGTCTGAAAAGGAGGCTTTTTAGAGGAGCAGGTATTTAAACTAGACTTTGCATTATCTTGAAAACAGAAAAATCCTCACTTTGGCATTTCTATTGTCTTAGATTCCTTGTAAATAGTATGTGTAAGGTATGTAGAGAATTGAAGTATATATATTTTTTAATCCATGCTTAGAAGTCCTGTAACACATAGTACATATAGTTATTTGATTGGATGTAATCTGTCTCATGGATATTTTAACATAAAGCACAAATCTCTCTAGTATTTTCCTAGGAACAATTTCATGGCTGGTTCATGCAGTGTCAGTATTGTTTTATGACAGAGTTGTTGCAAGTCACACCAAGGTTAGAAACCATTTCCGCAGCATAGAGGCAAGTGAGGTCCTATGATTTCAGGGTGCTACTAGTTAGGAAAGGTTTGAGGAAAGTGGAAAGTCCCATATCTTGTGTCTGGCTTTCAAGTCCCCTCACTACCTTACTTTAAACCTCTCACCCACCTTCCTCATCCCTGTTCTTTAAAAATGTGTGTCTCCATTGCCCCCCAAATCTGAGTCCATTCCTCACTCTAGACCTTGCTCACCCTGTTCTTTCTACCCAATTTCTCATCCCTCGGATCCATTAAATTTGACCCATGCTACAACCCAGGTCAAGGCTCAGCTCGTGGAGATATGATCACTCCATCGCACAGTAACCCATCCTTCCCTGCATCACTTTAGCACTAGCATTCCTCTGCTGGCATTGGGACCCATTCCCTTCTGTTGATCCCTGTGTTTGCTGTGGAGGTCAATCTCCAACTCTACTGGAAATTTCTGGTCAGAGGCCTTCTTGTATTTAATATGTATATCTGCTTTGGAGAGAAGTCTATTCAAATCTTTTGCCCAGTTTTAAATTAGGTTGTTTGTTTTTATGTTGTTAAGTAGAAGACTTTATGTACACTGGATATTAAACCTTTTTGGGATATGTGATTTCCAAATATTTTCTGTATGCTGCCATTTTACTTTCATGATTAATTCCTTTGATGCATAAAAGTTTCTAATTCTGATGAGGGTCCATTTATCTATTTTTTCTTTTGTTGCTAGGCTTTGGGTATAAAGTCTAAGAAACCATAACTTAATGCAAGGTCCTCTAGATGCTTCCCTACATTTTCTTCTAGAAGTTTGATAGTTTTGGCTCTTATATTTAGGTTCTGGCCAATTTTGATTCGAGTTTTGTGTATGGTGTGAGACAGGGGTCGTCCTCCTTTTTTGTAAGGAGATCTAGTTTTCCTAGCACCATTTGTTGAACAACCATCTGTTCATTTTTTGTGTGCATAATCACTAGTGATTTTTGGGTGTTGATCTTTTACCCCAGCACTTTGATGAATTCATTTATTAGCTCTAGAACTTTTGTTGCTGATTTTTCAGGATTTTCTATATATATGGTCATGTCATCTGCAAATAGGGAACATTTTATTTCTTCCTATCCAATTTGGATGCCTTTTACTTATTTTTCTTTCCTAATTGCTCTGGCAAGAACATCCAGTATAGTGTTTATTAACAGTGGTAACAGTGGACATCCTTATCTTGCTCCTGATCTTTGAGGAAAAGCTTTGTCTTTCACTATTAAGTAAGTAGGATGTTAGCTGTGGGCTTTTCATATATGCCCTTTGACATGTTAAGGAAGTTTCTTCCTATTCTTGTATTCTAAGTGTTTTTATCAAAAAGAGGTGCTGTATTTTGCCAAATGAATTGTCTACATCAATTGTGATGCTCATGTGTTTTTTCCTTTTATTGTTTTAATGTGATGTAGTACCTTAATTGATTTTCTTATGTTGAACCAATCTTACTTAATAAGGATAAAGCCCACTTCATACTAGTGTATAATTCTTTCAATATGTTGTTGGATTCAGTTTGTTTTTACTTTGTTGTGGCATTTTGCATCTATATTCATGAGACATTGATCTGTAGTTTTCTTTTCTTGTAGTATCTTTATCTGAATTTGGTATGTGGGTAATACTGGCCTCGTAACATAAATTAGGGAGTGTTCCCTGCTCTTTAAGTTTTGGTAAGAGTTTGAGTAGTATTGGTATGAAGTCTTCTTGGAATGTTTAGTAGTATTCCCTTATAATCCATCTGGTCCTGGGCTTTTCTTTCTTGTGAGGTTTATGATGACTGTTTCAATCTCTATACTAATGATTGGTTTGTTGAGATATTCTATTTCTTCTTGTGTCAATGTAAGTAGTTTATATGTTTCCAAGAATTTTTCCATTTTATTTAGATTATCTAAATTATTTATGTACAATTTTTCATATTATTCTCTTCTTCCTATAGCCCCTCTTATTTCATTGGGATTGGTAGTAATGTCCCACTTTTCATTTCTGACTTTCACTATTTGTACTCTCTTTGCTTTTCTTTGCCAGTCTAGCCAAAGTTTTTTCAATTTTATGGATCCTTTCAAAGAACCAAGTTTCTGTTTTGTTGATTCTATCGTTTGCTGTTTTCTGTTTAATTTATTTCTGCTCTCATCTTTGCTATTTGTTTCCTCTTGCTTGCTTTGTGTTTATCTTGTTCTTTTTTTTGTCTAGTTCCTCCAGTTTTGAAGTAAGATCTCTGATTTGAAGCCTTTCTTCATTTTTAGTGTAAGCATTTAGAGTTATAATTATCTGTCTTAGCACCGCCTTTGCTGCATCCCATAAATTTTGGTAGGTTGCATTTTCATTTTCATTAGCTTTTCTGCCTACAGGAAGAATGGGGGGGATGGGCATAGGTAGGCACGGTGCAGAGAGAGTAATTTTACTGTTCTTTATTAGACTTTATCTGTCTCCTTCTCCTGCTCTTCCTTGGATGCTGTAGAGATTTTTTTGGTCTTAGGAGTTTCCAAATCGTTGTTTCAGACAGTTCCTGCCTGTATAGTAGTTGTTTTTATGGAAGGACTGAGTCTGGGAGCTCTCTACTCCACAAGCTTCCTACAATTCTCTTCTTGGGATCAGTTTTTAAAACCTTTGTTTACTGTGCCCACATTATTGTCTTCTTCATTGGTGTTTTCCTGATTTTTATCCTCTTCCTTTGGATAGGTCATCATTTCCTGTTTCTTTGTCTTTTATTTGTTTGTTGCACACTGTAAATTTTAATATTTTAAAATGTTCACTCTGGGACTTTTTTCATGAGATATCTATTTTTTTATTTTATAACCATATGGTGATATGATAGAGGTTTTCTTGAGCTTTAGCCCTCCTATTGGGAAGTATGCAATATCCTCCCAGTATTTCTGGGTCTGTGTCTTGTCCTGGACTTTTGTTTTTAGTTGTTTTGGAGTTCCCCTGTTTACAGGTGTTTGGTTGTCCCCTCTGTTATCCAGGATACAGAACTCCCTCTCCCAGGGTTTTGAAACTGGCATCCTTTGTCCCAGATTTTCCACCTCCACAGTTTCATAAGCTGTTTTCCTTGTCTCAAACTAATTTGTC
>PVKH010023451.1:0-13849 GCA_004027955.1 Chaetophractus vellerosus
TGATGTAATTAGGGACCTTAAAGTACTCCTCTTCTAGACCACCCCCTCCTGTGAGTGGACCCGAGATAGGTTCATGGAAACTTGTCTATTATTTCCCTCTGTCTATCTTCATAGGGCACGCTGTTCTACTCAGCCCAGAACTTTTAATAGGCTGGAACTTACCTTTGCCAGCCCTTGCATTGCACCCAGGTAAGTAGTTTGTCCTTTCCCCTTCAGCAGCCATTTCCTGCTGGCTGATTTTTTTTTTCCTTTCTTCTTGTAAACTACTTGTGGGTTCAGGCAACCAAACCCACAGATACCCTCTCCACCCCCGTTAGACCCTCCCACTCTCCAGGCCCATGATCCCCCTCACAGGTCCGCTGGTGAGGCCACAGATCTCCCTTCCCCCCTCTCCCGGGAATGGATCCCCACCCCCATGTTACCTACCGGGGCAAAGAGAACCCACAATTTTATGCTGCATGGCTCAACTCACACTCCAGCCACCTCCAGACTGATGGAGCCAATATTCCTGCTCTCCAAGCTCCCCACAAAGACCGCGCTCCTCTGCTCTTGCTCCCAATCGACCACCCCCTACCTGAGAGCCGGTGACACCATCAACACCATCTTCCCTCCATCAGGTATTCTTGTTTTAATTTCTTCTTTGTAATTCTCTGAACTGAATAAAATCAAGAATGACTGCATTAAATTTGACAGACAATAATATGTCTAAACAGACACATGGTTTTCTTCTTTTTCTGAAATTTAAAACACCTATGTTTAAATCAATTCAGTTATCACTGACATAATATTAGTCAACAGGAGATGATTCTGAACATTTCAAAACTGATGGATAAAAGCTGGAAAAGAAAGCAAAATGTGCTCAATAAATAACAGCTGAATGAAGGAATGAATATGGCAAAAAAATGAACTTTCATCTTTTCTGCTGCTAACTGTATGAGACAGTGCAAGAAATTGAATAAATTTGTGTAAATTGTGTCCTTTTGGGGCAGGTTCTTCTCATTAAAAAATCACATTTTTTAAATTAAAATTTCATTTTCAAAACATATTATTGAAGGATGGCCAGAAAAGATAAACAACCTATCCCTTTCCTCTAAAATTCTCAAAGTTTCTTTTTCCTTTTTGGATCTTTACAATATATATTAGAAATCCTCTCTCCAGAATAATGTACAAGCACACATACACATAATTTTGGAACCATTATAGAGAATTCAAGGACTACCAAATGTCCTCTATGGATCTGTTACATGTTCCCAAACCCAGATTAAGCATTGCTACTCAATGAATTTGTATTTCTGGGATCACCGAAAGAAATGTGTAAAGTACATTCAATCAGCTTTTAGAAGAAAGAAAACATCCTCTTCTTCTGAATTAATTTATTTTTAAATTTCAATGGCACTTTGAATTTTGAAAATAAGTGTTTTCTTCCTTAATGTGGCATCTGGGAAAAACAGAGTCAAAATGGCAGTCCATCTTTTAAAACTCAGTCAGGCTCTTATTACAAGTATTTTATCTAACCTTATCCATGACTTCATCTAATTCCTTATTTTCCCATTCCTCTTATTTCTTCATCTGGTTTTAATAAAGTCTTGTTATATTTCTGTAAGTTTACTAATTCTTGGGGAAGGGACTTTTGTAAATAAATACATGATATAAAGAAAATCATCCTTAAACTTGGTGCAGATCGGTTTTAGCATATCTGACTGCAGGGTTTTTTAAAATTTGAATTCATTACCAAAATTTAAAATTCCCAACATTCACATAATAATTCAAATTTCAGACATCTCTGGGAAAGTGTAGTTAGTCTTCCTGAGACAGCATGCAAGCAGCATCACAGTCATGAAAAGCATTTGTGGTCTCCAGTAGTCACAGTTCTCACACTTCCATTTTGCTCATTTATTTATATTACCTGAGAAGTCAATGCTGAGTTCAAAACCCTTGAATGCAATTAACCATTAGGGAAAGCTCTTTAAAAAGGGATTAACTTCAGGATTTTGCAAGCCCCCAAAATACTTTTTCTTACGCTTCTTTGAAATGAGGAACAACAGGTACAATTCATTCTGGAACCTTTCACTAAGCCTCTCTACTTTAGGCCCAGCAACAGGCGATTAATGAGTGGAGTAGAGGTCTTGGTCCTGGAGGCAGCACAATGCTGTTACCCCTCAGGTTGTCAGGTGCTGTTGCAGAAATCTGATCACAAAAAACTCAAGCAGCATACGGAGGAGTGGAGGAACATATCTTTACTATGTGCAGGCCCAGAAAACAAAACATTTTCCAGTTTCTGGGCCCCTAACAACAGTTTTCATGGGCTTATATAAATTTTTCTTCATTAGCTAGTGGGTTGCTAAGTGAAAGAGATAAGATTGTTAAGGTGAATGGGCAGGCAGTTAAAGAATTTGCTGGCTTAGCTCAGGGTCATAAGAAAGGGAGCTATTCTTTGTTTAGGTTTGTAAATTTTAGTTCAAAGAGGCATGCTTTTTAGCTTATCTTGCTAAAGATGGCCTGGAGAAAAGCAGAGGAGGAGAAAGGGAGAGTGGGATTATTTGTTTTTCTAAAGCTGTAAATTCCCACAGGGGGTGTTGGAGCCCTGCACTTTCCTTAACATTTCCCTCCTTTGATGCCCTTTTATTGATGCCTTTTTTGTAGGCAGAGGGAGCCTCATAGGGGCTGAGGCCTCAACTTAGTAGTACTGCTTGTGTTTTTATTGTATTCTTGTATTTGAAAGTTCTCGAGGCAGACCTTGCTGGGGCGGGAAAAGGCTGGGATGTGTTTAAGACTGTCTGATTCTTTTCATACATGACTGACCTATAGGTTTTATGTCTGAAACCCCTCCAGTGACCCTTCCTGAAGGCAGGCTAGGATAGAAAGCAGAAACAAACCAAGACACAGAAACAAACTACTATGAAGTAGTAGGCCAGGGTGAGCAGCACCCTGTCTATGAGAGTTCACTAAGTGGGGCCTACAGCCATGAGTCCAAGTTTAAGTATGGAGTCAATTAGTTCAATAAGGCCCAGTTCCCATGAGGGGCAGGAGTTTATCTGACTGTTGCCTGATGTAGCCAGCTCTTGGGATCAATGTGTGAGCCACACTTTTAGGGGGTGGCTGGTTACTGGTTGCACCATCCAGCAGTCCTGATTTCTGTCAGGATGGGCCCGCTTGACTTTGGAGTGATAAACCTAAGAAGTGACACTGTCCATCCCAGTTGGGTGGTGCTGTCCTCCATCACTTGGGTTGGACCATGTGCCTCTCAGAGGGCATCTGGAGGGCAGGCTGCACTGAGCAGAGTTTCTGGGCAACAGGAGTCCTATCAGGGTTCTTGGGGGGGTCACCCAGGAAGGTGGTGGTCAGGTTAGTAGAGGGTGGATCAGCAGTTTTAACTGTGGTAACTGGAGACACAGGATAATGGGGTGAGGTGGATGGGAGAGGGGTTTCTGGACAGGGGAGGTGTCTCTGGTAGTGCTGACAATGTCAGCAGCTGTTTGTCTTACTAAGACCTTAGTCTGTCCCTGTTTCCCCGTGCACATGCAGACTCATTGGGGCATAGGCCAGGCTATCTTTAGCCAGGAATCTTTGTACAGAAACTGGTCTGGGTGCCTGGGGTCACTAAGGGGAGCAGAAGGGGTAATTTGACCTTTACACCTGCTTTATTTTTCCCTCAGAGAGTTTGCACCTTTATTCTTAAAGGGGTGCTGAAGGGAGATGCTCATTCCTATGTAACTACTTCCTGCTGGTTAGGGGCAGTAGACCCTACCTGACAAGGTGTAAAAACTCTCTGCCTATTCTATCTTAGCTGGAGGAAGATGGATCTGGCATCCTGGGTGAAGCTGGGTGAAGTCCCCTTATGGCTAGCAAGATGTTGATTCTGGAAAAAATAAACTTGATTAGAACTTTGAGAATATATGGTCCCACTAAGAGGATACTGGACTACAAAAGTAGAAAATGCCAGGTGCCTGTAAATGCTGCATTTTCCCAAAAGATGATGGGAAGTAGTATTCTCTTCATTGCATTAAGCTGTTGGTTAACTTCAGAGAGAAGAGATTGCAATAGAAGAGCTTAGGTATAAATCGTTAATCCTAGCTCCTATTGTAGGAGAGGAATGAGAAGAGGCACTGCTCTTTTAGTTAAGTTACAGAAAATGAAAACAGACAAAGTTTTTTAAGGGGTTTCTGATTTGCCCCTCCCTCAACAATAGGCATCCGGGCTAGAGTTAGAGGGAACAGTTGGCTTTGACATAGACACTACTTAGCTTTGTCTCTTGAAGAGGTATCTCAGACCGTTTAATGACTGGCACACATGTATTTCATCAGATGCTTCTGGTGAGCTGGCACTTTCTTGGGCACCTGGTTTCACTCAGGATTTGTGCACAAAGCTGGAAATGCCTTCAACTTTAATAGCTGTGAGAGTGATAAGAAATACAGAGTGAAGTTCTTTCCATTTCAGCTATAATAGAGAAAGACGTGTTTGTTTGTTTTTTTTGTTTTTTTTTTTTTTTTGTCAGGTGTTATTAGAACCTGGTTTCCAGGTCCTGGGTAAGGAAAGGTTGCTCATGGTTCATTTTAAAGGGGCTAAGTTGAAGTGGGTCTCAGCCACCACGTTTGTCATTTCCCTTCTGGTGGGAAATGCTTAGCCCTGAGAGGATGGCATGTGGGTGAAGTTTATCTGCTAGCCTTCCCCAGGGTATGATCTCTGCATCTCTGCCGGGGGTTTAAGGTGGGGAGGATGGTTAAGCCTCTCATTGTTTGAGTTATTAATTCACACAGGGGGCAACTCCTCATAAATTTTGGCTGTTTTGTTTTTCAAGGCCTTATCCTTCAAAAAAAAAAAAACCATTTAGCTAAGCTGTTAGGGCATTTTTTCCCAGATGAGTGCCTTGTTGAAGTCCATGAAGGACCATTTCTTGCATTGCTTCTGGCAGTAGACTTAGTGTCCTTTACAAGCCACCCATTAGCTTTGAGGGTGAACTCCAGGCTAGCTGTCCTGGTTTGTTCATCTGGAATATACTTAGGAACATTAAGTACTGGTACAGGTGCTGGAACAAAAGGGTAAAAGGGATACCTGGGATAAACACATTCATTAAATACTTAGAAAATGAAGTTTACCAGGACTTTTAACATGTTCAATGATTTTCTGCATATGATCTAGAACAGAAAAAAATGCTACCATAATTATCAGGCATATATCTAGAGTAGGAGGTAGGTACGGTACTTAATATTAATTAATGTATTATTTAATGTATCAGTTTTTGAGCTGTAATTAATAGATTCAAATCTCAGTTTTGCAATACTTTACATGTTATCTCTACATGGGAGCAGGCCATAATGCCAATTGTGTTTAAGTTCTACTTACAGTACTCTGGTGTCCTTTGCTCCACTTGGTGTGTTCTTCACAGTATCCTGTGGCACCATTGACCTGAGAGAAGCCAGGAAAGTAGGCTCCAGTATTCCACTGGCCTGTGGCATAGAACCCTTCAGCACTATGAAACAGTGCCAGTCTGGAAGCAATGCCACTTGTGCATTTGGCTTTATTGAGCCATCGTTGGCTGCTGCAGGAGTTTGAAACTGCAATATAGATTCTATCAACTTCAGGAGCACAACCAGAGATGTAGTAGAAATTATTATTGTTTTATGGATCAGTGACCAACCTAGCCAATAACTCAAATGGAGAGGCAACCTGCAGAGTATTTAAGGTCTGGTTTGAATGCACAAGAGAATTTGACAATGCTGAAGTCTATCTCTTGATTTTTATACACTTTAGCTATGAAGACATTAATCAGCAGGAATTTTACTTTAGCAGTACAGGAAAAATAACATTTTTTTCTATTTTTTGATAATCTGTATTGTTTTATTCATGACTTTTTTTCCTCCATTGATTCAGTAATTAATATAAGGGAGTTATGATTTTTTTATTAAGTCAAGAAGCTTTAGCTTCCAAAAACCATTTTTTCTTCTTTATCTTGACCTTCTACTTCAAAATCCTGTTCCAAGGATAGCCCTGTATAAACTTAAGTTTTTAATAAGAAAAACAATTGCTAATCTTTATTTTGTGGCAGGTTCTGTCCTATATTCATTAAATATATTTGCACATTTAATCGTCATAATAATTTTAAAACATAAGTATTTTGATTATCCTTACTTTACAGGTGAGGAAACTGAGGCACAGAGAGTTAATTAATACAAAGTTTCACAGCTGGAAAGTGATAGAAGTGACAACTGGTCCCATTCTGTCTGGCTCCAGAGTCTGTGTTATACTCTTCTAGTATAGACTATATAGGTCTAAGACTAGATTTAGAGATGATGGTTTGAGTCTCTTTAACAGTAACATAATGATATATAGTACTTCAGTGGGAAAAATTGGTTAAAAAGAAATACAATTATTCTTTTAAGAACAGTATACCATTTTTCACATTTTAAGTTTCATTATCAATATTCTCTACAGCTTGCTTGCTATTATTTAGATGGATTTTAAAAAATCCCAGAGTAGAACAATTCACTAGCACCATTATTAAACAGGTTACACATTTATTCATTGCCACAGAGGAGGAGTACAATTAAAATCGACTTAAAAAATAGGTTTAAGTATTCAGAGGTGTGCCTACATCCATTTGTTGTAAATTCCAGAGCCTCACACTTTAAAAAAAAATCATTTAATTCCTAACCCAGTTTCTGATTAGTTTGAAAACAAGGAACCACTCAAGTGAGATATTCCTTCACAGCACTGTTGAAAATATATTAAACACAGATATCCCAGATCCCTGTTCTCAAATGTTAAAAAGAGTTTATATTAACATATAGAGACAATATATTTAGAAAAAGTCTATGTATTACTGAGGTTTTATTTTCCAGAATTTTACACTTTGATTTCTATTCACATTTTTTGTAGGCACAACTGAGTTTAAACTAGAAGGCTTTTTCTAACAAGAAGTTAGTTAAACTTTGAGGTGGATTTCTTCAATTTTTAAGGATACATGACATGAGATTTCTGGCCCTCAGATCTCTGTCCTTCTCCTTTACATTGGTCTAACTGGAATTCAGGATCTTATACAGAGGCTTCTCTTAGTTATACTTTAGTTACATAGACTAGCAGTAGGCAGAATTTCCTGACTCTTACAAAGACACTCCTATGGGGAATTTACTGGTGGTCTAGAGACATGCCCATTATTCCAGGAAGAATGAAGAATGAAGAAGCATGTTTTAGCCAATTGATCTGGTGTCCCAGAGTCCAAGCCTGACTAAAACATCATCACTCCAAATTTGGAGCTGATGCTCTGGATCCAGCATCCTGAAATGCAGAGCGTGGGACTCACAGGTGTCCCTGTGGCTGGCCTAGGTCTTGGGAGATGCCTGAAACTGTGAAATTCAGACCAAAGTACCCAAACCAATTGGTGGAAGAACTGTTGCCCCAAACCAAAGTGACTGAGATAACAACATCTCAGCAGACGTTTGGCTGCTTTCTGAATCAAAGCACCCAGGACGTATGTCCCAAGAGACATTCAGAGTAATGTCTCTGGTTCCTGCCACCCCAGGAATCAGAGACCCCATTGCCAGCAATGCCAGGCAATGCTGGGGCACTGGGGAATTGAGAGACAGACAGCTCAGTGTTCCTGTCTGAAGCTTCCAAGCTGAAATGTGCTCCTTTTTTCTATTTTTACAGAGGCCTTAAAAAGCAGTGTACTTTTACGACTTTACCATTTGGTAGTTTCCCAGTTAGGCAACCCATCAAAAAGCCCTTAAGTGATCAGAAATCAATTGTTCTAGCTAACAAGCCTTGTGGCCCTGATGCAACAACTTTTTCACTAGCAAATGCACTTTCAGTATGAGTTTTTAAGACATTCTAAAGCATTTTAACACAAATCTGTAATGAGAAGTTCAGTATTAGGCAGGTAAAATGTGGTAAAGAGTGAGGATTCCTGTCCTGTGACTCCTTGGGGAAGTGTCTCCCACAGCATCCATCTGGGCTCTGCTTGCCATCTGGTTGTTAAAAGGGCTTGGATTGTGATGACCCCATCCTGCCCTGTGTATGGTGTCACAAGATGAACAAAGGAAGGGGTACCTCAAAAGGCCACTCAGGTGCCCGCCTATCCACATCAGTCATGAAAGTTTTGGCCTGTATTAGCTAAGGTGCCCAAACAAATTACAGGTGAGCCAATATGCCATATGACATGGCCACAGAAAAGGTTGAGGGCCCTCACAGAGCCTGTGGTTTTTGGCCTTGGGACCACAGACAGGACCGGCAGGTGCAAGCCATCCACACTCACACTTTTATTCACTCAGAGGTTATACATTGCCTCTCCCCTTTGGGAGGCCCTGAACTGTATTCCCAACAACCGGGAACTAGGGGGTAATCAGTCCAGTCCCCTCTTCCATCTGAAGATGGGCCTGGTTATGGGTCACCCAGGGATCTCACCATGTCACTGGTTTCCTGATGGTGTTCAGTCCACCTCCTCCTTGAGTTGGGTCAGGGCCCTGTGACATGGCCCATGGAGACTGCCTTGGAAGGAGGTCCCATCAAAGGGACAGGAGGTGCCAACCTCATTCATTCTGCAGTCACCACCAGCTGTGCCCCCGCACACCACCACCAGAGGCTCAATGGGCCTGCATGGTTGAGTTTCCCAGTCAGGGAGCCAAATGTTGCAGAAATCCAATCCCAAACAACTCAAGCAGCATACAGAGGAGCAGAGGAACATAACTTTATTATGCATGGGCCCAGAAAACAAAACATTTTCCAGTTTCTGGGCCCCTAACAACAGTTTTCATGGGCTTATATAAGTTTTTCTTCATTTGCTAGTGGGTTGCTAAGCGAAAGAGATAAAATTCTTAAGGTGAGCAGGCAGGCAGTTAAAGTATTTGCTGGCTTAGCTCAGGGTCATAAGAAAGGGAGCTATTCTTTGTTTAGGTTTGTAAATTTTAGTTCAAAGAGGCATGCTTTTTAGCTTATCTTGCTAAAGATGGCCTGGAGAAAAGCAGAGGAGGAGAAAGGGAGAGTGGGACTGTTTGTTTTTCTAAAGCTGTAAATTCCCACAGGGGGTGTTGGGGCCCTGCACTTTCCTTATCAGTACCACCAATATTCAGTCTGGACTGCCCTAGCACAAAGCTTGTTGAATTGAACTGTGCAAAGTCAGATTCTGAACTGAAGGTGGAATGATAGTTGCTGCAGAATATTTACAAAAGAATCTAAGCTTGATTACCCTAACTTAGGCAGTTTTCTAAGCAGCTCTTGGTCTTTTTACAGGGGAAACCATGGGAAGGCAAAGGGACACCTTGGCTCTGTATTAAATCACCAGTTATGCAGCCCCAGAATAGAGCCCACTCTTAGGATACTCTAGTTTCCAGAGTAACCTCCCATTCCCACTCCCTTGACCCCACCCAGAAAATCTTTCCTGCTAAAGACCTTTAATGCCCCTGGGATAAGGCTCTAGGGGATTTTAACCAAATCCTTTAAAGGGGCCAATTGGCTTTAGGAGGCTCATTATGGGGCAAATATACTATCCTTGAAGTCCTCACAGGCAGTAATAGCTCCTTTATCTAAGGTTCTGAATTTTTTTACAAATGGCTGGTCACCTCATTGGCAAATCGCTCCACAAATGGGGAATGCTGAGGGATTTTTTCCACTTTGTATGGAGGGTCACATCTAGTGTGCCTCTATGTAGGTCCCAAATGGCTGCTTACGTTCTTGTGTGTGATTATTGTCATTGTAGACACATGACATTATGCATTTGTTAAAACTACCTGACCTTGACAACACAGAGGGAACATTAAAGTATGCAAATAAAAATTCATTTTCAAGGTATGCAAAATGTTCAAAAACAGTCTAAGTGTATTATAAATGTATGAAATGCTCTCTCTGAAGGTTATGGGAAGAGTGTTACTGAAATAGTAACATTGGACATGAATGGAGTTCGTAAAATAAAGTCAGTGGACACTATACATAAATACTAGTTGATAAAGTTGTATCCCAACAGTGTTGGGTTAACAATACTTTTACTTCTATACATGTACACTGGTATCAAACAATGAAGTAAATGGTGGCAGATGGGAGAATATACTTCTCACTGTGGTGTGGGATGTTACAGATAAAGGGGAGAAAGCGGACTGTTCTGTGTTAATGGTTTAGAGTTAGACACCTGTTTGAACTGTGTAGGTGAATATAGATACACAAGGATTGCATGTAGAAATATTTAGAGGTATGCATATATACACAGGATAGTATACAGTCATATATGTCCTTATAAACTCCCTGGGTAAGGCCCAGTAGCAAAGCACATGTAGTGTCCAAACTTGGTTTTAATGACATTCTCAAGTATGTCTTCTTGGAGAAATAGTTGATTGCAGGACTTTTAGCAAGAAATACACAAAAAGAGACTGAAGCATCTTGTATTATGAGAAAGTAAGTAGGTACTAAAATAAAATTCTCAACGATGGGGATAATATCAAATAAACATAGGGCACAGCTGAAAGAGGTCCCATGGCCAAATTTGGAACAAACTGAACAACAAAATAAAATAATACTTTATCACAACCCAAAGTATAAAATAAATTTCATGAGTCAATCCTGATATAAATAAATCATTGATTAAAAAATAAGAGCTATATTGGAAGTCTCGGAGGTCCTACCAGGGTTTGCATAAGTGTTACCTCTGGGTTGCCCTCCCGACTCATTTTGAAGTCTCTTAGCCCTATGAACTCATCTGTCTTCACCATTTCCCCCTTTTATTTGAAGTCTCTTCCCGGTATATCTCCTATGCAGATTAATTCCAATAATTTATGCAGATATTTCTCTCTCAAGGCCATGGAGGAAAAATCCCACTCCCCATTGTGGGCTTCACATAGTGACTTCTTTCCAAAGTTATGTATGGAAGGGAAAGAAATGAGGAACTTTGTAATGGGGAAACTTCAAAACACTGTTGATCAAGGTAAACATCAACAATGATGTCACATTGATAAGATGTACCATGGATAGGATGTGATGGAAATGGCACTTTATGTCTGGTGTCTTCCTCCAAATACCATAAACTCATTCTTATCATGAGAAGAATATCAGACAAATTTGTACTGAGGGCCATTTTACAAAATAACCAAACTGCATGACTGAAAAGTACCCAGTTTACCAAAAATGAGAGTCTGAGAAGCTGTCACTGCCAAGAAGGACCTAAGAATTTATGACAAATAAATGTAATGTGTTACTTTGGATGAGAGAGATTAAGAACAAGGGAAAGGGGGTGAGAGGTTCTTGGAAACCCTCTCTACTATCATTTCAATTTTTCTGTAAATCTAACACTGTTCTAAAATATTAAGTTTACTAAGAAATAAATTAGTGAAATGCAAATGCCTAGAAACATCTAAATCCAAGATTCAATCCAGACACAATTGCATGTCTTGACAGGAATATAACATTCCTGAAAGCCTCACATTCTTTCTCCATTAAATTGGAATGTGAAAAATGATTTCATAGTGTATTTTAAAGAATCAAATAAAAATAATGAATAAAAATGCCTGGCATTGTGCTTAGTATAATAATGAATAGTTTTATTAATTGTGGTTCAATCCCACACAGATTCACTCCCTACCTGTCCTTCCCACTTCCACTGTGCTGTTTCAAGGCTTCATCTTCTCTGCAGTGTTCTGGTAATAATAATAGTCACATCAACCCAGAGTGAATTTTCCACAGGGAAGGCCTTTTCATGAATATCACATTTTATAAACCCCAGAATGACTCTGAATACTTCAAACATACATATGCATCTTGTGGACAAAACATAAAGTTCTCTGTTATCTGGCCTCTGCAGAATTTGCCAGGCTCATGTAACACTTTTCATGTCCTGACCTTCATTGTTCATCAGATGTTAAGAATTATTATTCAAACCTCACCAAACCTTATGATTGTATTGCTACCACATTGTGTCTCTGTAAACTCTTCTTGATGTACTTCTACCCCCTTCTCCTACTAGAATTACTCCAATTCCTCCTTCTAAGGTCAGTACCATCACCAGCTCCCTTGTGAAGTCTTCACCAACCTCCACAAGATGAATCCAAACATTTTGATCCACTTTACCAGGATGTCAGTGCCACCAGAGAATATTACATGTATTCATTCCTATTTCTCTTGCATGTGCTATCCTTGAGATAAGACACAATGTCTTAACCCATTTCTTTATTCCCAAAATAATATTTAGTGCCTAACATGAAGTATTTGATGACTAAATGTTTGTTGAATGGCTAAAATTTGAAAAGAATGAATGTGGTTGAATAGATGCTTGCAACAATTGTAGACAAAGAAGCAGTGAGAAAAAAAGAAAGTGCTGAGAGAGGGAAGTTAAATGCATGAGCACTAATGCCAGAAGAGACGGGTTATAGATTGAAGATAGTTTGCTGTATCTGTTATTTCCCTCCATGATCAGGCTTTTTAAGAAGGCAATATTTTTTATTTTAAGCTTTTTTAATATACATACCCTGTTGATGTCCAAAATACATTCCCCAGCACCTGTGAAGATTCTGTGGCTCACCAGAAATTATCAAGGGAGGATCTAGTTCACTAAGGTAGAATATTACTTGATGAGGATGAAGTTGGAAGCTCTGCTCTCAGGAAAAGAAGTGAAATGGAACCACTCACAAGGTCTCTAGTAGGCAAAATTTTGTTTTCTCATGACCAGAGTTTAATAAAGTAGACTTGAGAGAGTGTAGAGGAAGCATTTAGAGTTTCTGTGCCTTTAGGGATTTCACTCCTTTAAGTCACTTTATTTATTTATTGTTTTTGGTTACATATCCCTCCCCTTTCTGCTTGCTCTTGCTGTGTACATTTCTCTGTGTTCTTCTGTGTCTGCTCTGTCTCCCCCCATTGTGGTGACACACTGAGTCAGGTCACCATGCAGGCGGCTCTGCTCCGTTCATGGTCGGGTCTGCTTCTGTTCATGGGTGGCTCTGCTCCATTCATGGATGACTTGCCCTGCCCATAGTGGCTTTGCCCTGCCCATGGTGGCTTGCCCTTCTCAAGGCAGTCTCTCCACCTGGAGAGGCTCCCAGGAACCAAACCCGGGCCTCCCATGGGGTGAACTGGCACCCTATCCACTGAGCTACAGTCGGGCCCATAAGTTGCTTTAATGAAGTATTCTTTTGTCTCTTTACTCCCTGAGATGTTTAGTCCTCTGGAGGAAAGAAAGAAAAACACAATGCACATGTCTGCATGTTTTGACTCTTGGGAGACATCTATGGATCTCCATGATCATCTCTTATCCCACTGGACTCCTTCTTCCCTTAAGGAGGTCACGTCTCCTTAGATGTGATATTGCAAGGTTTCCCAAAATGATTTCCCTATCTCTTTCTAGGGAGAGATTCTGGGTACACTAAAATATCTTCTGTCTCTGACCTGTCACTTCTTGGGTTGGTATTCATACATGGGGCTGCCCTCTCTCAAGAGGATTACCTCTTGTCTCACTGCTTCTCCTTTCTCTCCCATAGATACCAAAGTCTGTTGAACTCATGCAATCATTTCCTTCTCAGTCATTCAACAAACATTTATTCAGCAATAATATATGGTACACTTTAAACTGTGTTCTGGAGATGTAGAAAATTTAACTGTTTTGCTTCATCTCAAACTTGTCTAAACAGGCCAAGATACATGAAAATAAATAAAGGCATTACCCTAAAGTGTACTGCAGTCCTGTTGAATTGTAATTCCATATGAATCAGGATTGGCTTTTCTATTTCTGCCAAAAACACACTGGGGACATTTATAGGGATTGGGTTGAACCTATTGATCACTGTGGGTAGTAGTGACATCTTCAGAATTTTAAATCTTCCTATCCATGAATACAGGATGTCTTCACATTTACTTAGGTCTTCTCTAATTTCTTGCAACT
>PVKH010023452.1:0-13849 GCA_004027955.1 Chaetophractus vellerosus
GAAGGAAAGAAAGGCCCTACTTATCTTTAAGGCACAGTAGCCCCTCCAATCATGTTTTTCTTTCTTGGAAGTGGGGTGCCTATGATGAGAATAGGAAGAGGGATAGAAACAGGGGAGAAGTTTTGCTGGAGTGCCCTTCCAGCCTAAAAGAATTAAGTTTAAGATAAGTTCCTTCCTTTTACTGTCTAAGAGCTCTGTCTGGCCTTTTAGAAACTTAAGGATCAGCTTCAGATATCTCATTTTGTCTCTGGAACAATAAATAAATGGGTTTTTGCAAATCATTTCTGGAACCTGATTACTTTGACACAGTGAACTTCAGCCTTCTGCCAAAGGAGATTTCTCTTCCATTTAGGTTATTTCACCATGAAATGGCTCCATTCAGCAGCACTGTGTTAGACACCATGCAAAGACTGTGCAGTCCCCATTGATTGGGGGAAAGAAAGGAGCACAAAAGGCTGTTCAAAATAGAGCATCAACTTTATTTAAAACAATTTTCTGGAAAGCATTGAGTGTGAAGGCCTGAGCTAGGACGGCTGGGAGCAAGCCATCAGCTCCCTGTTGCTGACAGTGGATGGCATATTTCTTAGCATCTCTGAAGAAATGTTAAATCAATATGCTTCCTAAAGGTTGCTGACAAATCAGACACTGTTCTATAAAAAGCCACACTTCATTGCCAGGGGAAATTGAAGCCTTAAAGAATTTTTAGAAGGAAAGGCCATTTTCCACCGACACCTCACTCATATTCTGACATAATATGAGTAAAGCCCTAGGTCCTGGTTGATTCAACCAAGCCTTCAAGGTTAAGACTCATAGGAAAGCACAAGTAGATGATAGACTTGACAGATATGTTGCTCCATATTAATTTTGAAAACAATTTCTGACTGCAAAGTAATCCCTTCTATACGTATAGTACTTTACAATTTCCAGAATATTTCACACCATCATGTCATTAGCTTGCCACAAACACCCTCTGAGGTTTGCAAAACCAGTATTCTTTGCTCATCCTATAGCTGAAGAAACAGAAGCTCAGAGAGCCCTTAGTAACTTGTTCTAGACCACATGGTCAGGAAATGACAGAGCCAACTCTAGAAACTAGATTTTCTGATTTTTATCTTACTCTCCCTTTGTATGACTTTTCTCAGAACTTAGTTCCCCCGTCAAACCCACTTAGGAATTCATATCTTCTTCTCCAAAAAAACAAAGTTCTTGGTTGCTCCAACAGCAAAGTATCACATCTGAAAGTATCAGATTCCTTTGTTAATATATGCATGGGTTTGTGTTTTACCTACCAAATTCATTCAATCTTTCCACAAACATGTGTTAGACTCTATGAAGTTCGTGAGGCACTGACATTGAGGACACAAAAATAAATAAGATGGTCCCTGCCCAATAGGCTCCTAAATCTAGAGCAGGGGTTGGAAAACATTTTCTATAAAGGGCAAGATAGTAAATATTTTAGGCTTTGAGGGTGACCGCATCTCTGTCACAACTACTCAACTCTGCCATCGCAGGGCAAGAGTAGCCATAGACATATGGATGTAGCTGTGTTCCAATAACCTTTATTTAAAATAAAAGCAGTAATTGGGCAAGATTTGGCTCTCAGGCCATAGCTTGCCTATCCCTGATCTGGAATGAGACTCACAGCAGAGCAAGCCAACAATGAGGCAATAAGATAAATGCCCTAATGTCCTAGGATTGTGGGTTAGCAACTTAGCATCCCCACTCCTGTATGAGGCTGCAAACACATAGAGCTGACTAAGAAAGACAGTCATCTGATATTTGGAAGGCAAAATAAAGGCAGAGGTCACTACTTTGGAAGGTTGTCCTGGTCAGACATGAAGACCTAGAGACAGACCATACGGCCCATCCTCATTCTCCCTCTCCTTCCTTTGTGCATCCTGCACAACTTCCTGCCTTCTGGCTCTGTTGACAAACAGTGGCTCCAAGTTCACCACAAGCACTTGGTTGTAGTCTGAAGAAATGACAAACTCCACAGAGGCAACAGCTTTCACAGAGGCAGCAATTTCTACATCCCTCTCTTTGAGCTCCTCCTTTGGAGTCCCATAACAGCAGTCAGTCACACATGGCATCAAGCTCCAACTATCTACCCACACCCATGCTTCAGGAAAACATGGTGAGTGAGGGTTTCTCTGCAGCTCTGACTCCCTGGTTCCAGAGCCCCCAGCACTTTCCATTTTCATGGAAGAAATATGTCCCATATTAAATCCCATGTTCCCATAACATTCGTAGTGGCTCTGTCTTCCTGATGGAACCCTGGCAGAAACACCAGCTGAACTAAGTATTGAGGGGCACAGAGGAGAAGGCAATAAAGTGATTGAGTTATTCTTTGGTTCTCTCTTGTTGGGTCAGGGGCTGGGAGAAGTTGAGAAGACTTTTTGTCAATATCTTGTTGTAGATTAGGGTTATCTAAGAAACAGACCTAGAGACTCTGATATTTGGGTGCCCAAGGTTAAATGGAGGATGCTCTGTAAGGGAACAAGGCAAGCAGGATTGGACATAGGGAAACGTGAACTGCAGTGCAGCTGAGACCTCAGTTTACCACATGGGAATCAATGGACCTAGGGTGGTCCTTACTGTGTTAAAGGCGTCAAGCCCTTGTACCTCCACATCAACCTGATGAAGCCCCTAAGGAGTGGGTGCTATGAGCCATGAGCAAGCAACACTTCTAGTAGTTCAGTAAACGAGTGCCTCGGCTGCAAAGGGGAACTCTGTGTGGCAAAGCATAGTAACTACTACAGATGGTAACTTTCAAGAGGGTTTGAAGAATAATTAAGAGCTATCCACATATTAAATAAGGGGTGGGAGATTTTAAAATATGGAATATCCAAAGCAAATGCACCTTGGGGTGAAAGAAACTGTGATAGGCAGAAAATTTCCAGTGTGCCAATGCAAAGATTTTATGGGGGCAGGAAGTAGATGGACATACGATATGTTGAGGTCAGCATACGAAGGTCCCATTTGACCTTGTAAAAATTCCTTATTTCCCTCTACTCTGGTTAGCACAATCTTCTACCTGGAGTGAAGATGTAGTACATGTTTAGGGATTGGTAGGAATGAGTCATGAGGGAGTGGGTGAATGGGTGATGAGTGAATGATTTGCTGGATGGGTAGAAGGTGATTATATGGGTTAACTTGTGATGACTGGATGCATGATGAGGGGATGGGAAGATGGTGATAGTGAGTGGATGGCTATATAAGAAGTGAATGGATAGGGAGATAGGTGAATATGCAGTAAGGGAATGGATCGGATACATGAGCAGATGGGTTAATGGGTGGATGGGTGATGAGCGGATGAGAAGATGTGTTAATAAGCATTTATTTCTCAATCCTGTGTCTTGGGTCAAGGAGAAGTCACAGATTGAGGCTGGTCTCTGCTGAGCTTGATATCAAGCTATGCCTTCAGTTCAGCTCTGGTCTACCTTGCTCTCCTTCCCCAGAGACTGGAAAACTACCTGGGGCACGTTCTTCTCAGGGCAATGGCAGAAGTGCAAAAAAGCAAGCCCAACTCTGCTAGAATATTCCAAGCTTCTACTTGCTTCATGTCCATTAATATACAATTGGCCAAAGTAAATTATATGGACAAGTCCAAAGAACAGGGAAAATTACTCTGTCTACCGTGAGACCACAGCAAAGGTGGTGATGTTTACTTCTACTATAGTGAAGTACTGGGATCAATAATTCAATTAGCTATAATAAACAATGCATTATTTTCTATTTTACTGCAGACTTTACCCCCTCCCCATAACCCCCTTCCCTCATCCACCCTCCTGGCATCTTAACTCCCACATGGATATTTGCTGATCTGTAGAAACTGATAGGTTTACCCAAAACTTCCTGATACACATGACAGTGTTCCTAGAGAGTCAGACATATAATTCCTAGAGTTTGAGGGGGGGCAGGGGAGGAAAGTGAGATGGCGAATAGTTTCTGACTCTGCCTGGCGACATTAGAAAGCAAGAAGCTGACTGTGGAATCCCACACTGGCAAAGTAAGGAAAGAAGCTATGGTAGCAGTGGCCTGCACTGCCAGAGTTTAGTGGAGAAGCCTGTATGTCCCCCCATGGTCCTACTGGGTACCCTTGAATAGAGTCAGCCTAGAGCTGCCTTGACAACCCAAGTGGGGGTCAGAGGTGTACCAAAAGGGGGAAAGAGATGAGGGGGATTCACAAGAGGTCAGCAGAGTATGCATCAATGATGTCAATAGATGGCATGGTAAATTGCACAGGACCACTGTCATTGCAAAAACCCCAGGGAAGCCAATCGTACCACAGTCCATGGCATTAGCAATAAACAACCTATGTGGCCTTAAGCATAAGCCCTCACAATGTGTATCTCCTAAGACAAAAAGACATCCTTCCATGCCAAAAGGTATAGCATGACCTATTTCTTTCACAGGTTGTCTAATATACTACAGTGTGGACATACTACAGCACATTTAATCACTCCTCTAGTAACGGGCTTTTAGGTTTTTTCCAGTTTTTGCTATTACAAACAATATTGCAAGAAGCATTCTCCTACATACATGTTTCCCAACCTATCTCTTCTCATATTAAAAAATAAATTCTGGATAGGTAAACACATATACACAAACTTAAATGTAAAAGAAAAATAGAAACTATTAGAAAAATATTTAAGATGATGCCTTTATACTTTGGGATATGAATATTATTTATAAAAATGACACAAAACCATCCCAAGAATAGTTTAATTTCATAGAACTCCTGTACGGATAAGCATAATATAAATTTAAAAGACAAATAGACTTGAAGCTAATGTTTGCAATGCATATTACTGACTAATGGCCAAAATTGCATTTTATTTAAATAGCTCCTATAAAGTGATTTTTTAAATGAATAATTCAATAGAAAAATGAGCAAAAAAGATGAACTGGTAATTTACTAAAGAAGAAATAAAAATGGAAAACAAGACAGAGTCTCACTAGTGAATAAAGAAGTGCAAGTTAAAACAGCAGTGAACTATAACTATTTTCAAACCTTGAAAGGATTGGTAACATTTACTGTTGGTGAGAATTTGGGAGGTAAGTGCTCCCATGCTTACTGGGGGTGGGAGAAGCATTAGCACAAATTTTTTACAGGATAATTTAGCAGTGGCTACCAATATATTATTTAATGACCCAACAATTTCAGTTCTGGGAATCCATCCTCCAGAAATACACCTACCTGTGCAGAGGAATACCCAAACACACTTACCTGCAAAGGATGTTTATTGGAACATTATTTTTGTAGAAGAAAAAGATGGGATAACCTAAATATCTATTAAGAAGACAATATTATGGAATACTCTGCAGCTATTAAAACAAATGGTAAAAATGAACAAAAAGAAAAAAAAATAAAGCAAATGGTATATGATTTTAAAATGGGCAAAAGACTTGAAAAGACAATTGTCCAAAGAAGAAATTCAAATGGTGAAGAAACACATGAAAAAATTTTCAGTACCGGTAGCTACTAGGGAAATGCAAATCAAAACTACCATGCGATATCATTTCTCACCTATTAGACTGGCAATATTAAAACGGAAAACTGTAAACTTTGGAGAGGATATGGAGAGATAGGAACGCTTATTCACTGTTGGTGGGAATGTAGAATAGTACAGCCACTGTGGAGGACTGTTTGACAGTTCCTAATATAGATTTGCCATGTGACCTGGCAATACCATTACTAGGTATATACCCAGAAGAACTGAGATGATGTTCATTGATGTTCATAGTGGTATTATTCATGATCTCCAAAAGTTGGAAACAACCCAGGTGTCCATCAACTGATGAATGGATAAGCATACTGTGGTGTATTCACATGATGGAATATTATGCAGCAGTAAAAATAAATGAAGTCATGAAGCATATGACAACATGGATGAACCTGGAGGAGTGAAGCAAGTCAGACACAAAAGGACAAATACTGTATGATTGCACTATTATGAACTAAATATACTGTGTAAACTAATGGAATCAATAATTAGAATATAGGTCACCAGAAAATAGAAGGGTAGAGAACGGAAAGCTGAGGATTAATCTGTGCAGAATTGGTAAAAAAAAGGTTGTTTGTAAATCTTTGGAAATGAATAGAAATGGTGAAAGCATATCATGGTGTTTGTAACTAGCAGAGCTATTATATGGGTATGACAGTGGTTGAAAGGGAAAGTCTAAGGTCAAGTATATTACTAGAAGGAAAGCTAAAAACTGTAACATGGGACTGTATAAGATAGTAAAGCCTCACATAAAACATGAATATGGGTGATATTGCGTATATAAGTCTGTTCTTACAAAATATAAATACAAAGATACTAAAGAGAAGGAAAAAGAATAGCAGCTCTGTACAGCAGATGAGGCATATACAGATTGAGAGGTGATGAGTTTTGTTTGTGTTTTGTTTATTATTACTGGAATAATGAAAATGCTCTGGGAATGACTGGGGTGATGAATGCACAAATGTGATTACACTGAATACCTTTGATTGTACTCTTTGGATGGGTTTATGCTTTATTAATATGTATCAATAAAATTGAAAAAAATGGAAAATATATTAAAAAACCAAAAACAAGACAAAAAAAAGCAAATGGTATAGATCTGCATGCTCTAACTTGGACAAATGTCACCTATATTTTTAGATGAATAAAAAGATGCTAAAATTTGGGCTTAATTCTATTTACTCAATTAAAAAAACATTACGTGTTTACACGTTTGTACAACTGTAGGAAAATTCTAGAAGTTTACACTTCCAAGCTACTTCTGTAGGAGATGCTGGATGAGGAAACAGAGAACACATTCTGTTCTTTTAAATTTTTTATAAGCATATACACGTTCATGACATAAAAAATAAAGATTTTAAAAGGGGGAGAGGAGAGGAATGATCTGGTTTTGCGTCTGAATCCTGCACGCCTGCCCACGCGGAGGTTGCCTTCCGGTAAAGCAGTGGTATGCTGGTGAATGACTGGGAAGCACGGGGAGAAGGTAGCCTTGATTTGTAGTGTTTGTTGACTTCCATGGTGTAAATTTTATGCTGTTCAGTTCCAAGTGGCTCACAAAATTCCTGAATATTTAACATAAAAGACATTCAAGAAATCTTTGTTTTTTTTAAAAAAAAAATCAGGTGTTGAACAGAACCCAACTGCCATGGTCCTGAATCAATAAACAAGTCAAGTCAGAACTTCTGCTCTGGTGCAATGGAAACATCCCTGCTGGCAGGGGCTGGTGAGGGCCAGTTTGTTCACAGCACATCTACCCCCCTCCCCAGCACACCTCTGGATATTCTCCGTTCAAGGCTTCTCAGGCTGGTGTGGTCTCATTACAGATTTGCAAGGTCAATTTACTTCAACAACACCCTACGAGATGCTTCACCCTTTAGAAGTAGGTCAGATGGTGGAAGGAAAGACTGAACAAGGGTTCCTTGTTCATTTTAAGCCTACGCTGCCTCCAGGCAAATGAATTCTGCAGATGGTGCACAGAGGGAGAGGATCTGGATGAACTTTCAGCCTTCAGAAGAAATATTTCTCCAGATGGCCAGGCATGAGGGCTGTAGTGTAGCCCTGTTTCCAAGTGCCACTCTACTCTGCAGGAATTACCAGGGTACTGGCAATGTACCCAGCTAGGAAATAGGAAGATCACCTGCCACCAAGTTGCTCAGAATCTAAGGGCACAAACGCACAAGGACCAGAGCAATATGGAAGATCAGTGCTATAATGGCCAGGGGCCCACAAAACCTGCGTCCCTTCTCTTTCCACCCCAGGCTCCCTCCTACAC
Source organism: Chaetophractus vellerosus (assembly GCA_004027955.1). Classification (NCBI taxonomy): domain Eukaryota; kingdom Metazoa; phylum Chordata; class Mammalia; order Cingulata; family Chlamyphoridae; genus Chaetophractus; species Chaetophractus vellerosus. Next base: position 7,780 of record PVKH010023452.1, read on the forward strand.
CTCAAGAGTACTCAGACACATGTCTGTGGACAGCCCACCAACAAGCTTCCCTGGCCATCCTTCAGGACCAGGGGCACACACCAGTCAAACTGCCCACCTTGGGTAGAAAGAATCTGGGGAAGTACCTTTTGCAGGCACTTGGAACAGGCTCAGACTAAAGGGGCTGGGAATTTCAGGGTCTCAGAGATGCAGAGCTTGATTTAGAAGCAGAGAGACTCCTCGCCCCATGGCAAGGAGCACAGGCCACAGAGGGCCCGAAAGGAATCCTCAAAAGTGATGGGCAGAAGCCCCGATTGCCTGGGAAGTATTGGTAATGGGGCTAATGAACAGGGTTAGTGGAGCATCCAACCCAGGCTTGGCCAGTGAGGGAATACTTCCTGGATGTAAAGAGACTAGAAATAGGAATAAAATTTAGCCAATCAGAAAAGAGATGTTAGGGGACTGCAAGCGGAGGAACCATGTGTGAAAAGATTTTAATTGCTGAGAATTACTCACAAAAGCTGATGCCAGATCATCCAGGAAAGGCTGTGCCCTTTTGTTTCCCAAATCAGAGAAATGCTGTTGTCCTTTGCCCTCAAACCGTAAGAACGGGGATTGGCTTTTTAATTCAATAACACTTACAGAAGAGTGATTGTGAGTTCTCCTAAACAGCCAGATGGAGCCCAAACTCTGAAACACGTGAAGTTGAGTCTATTTGCCAGGCTGACCAGTAGTTTCCCAGAAACCTCTGACTTTGATCCTAACCCATCCCAAACTCTTTTCTCTCCTCCTCCCTCTGCCTCCACATTTCACTACTCTTTCCAGAGACCGGAAGATGGACCAGCCAGGAAAAGGAATTAATGCCAAGGTGTTAATTGGGGTAATGAGTTGGCAGATAATCCATTTGCATTTTTATGAGGCACTTGAAGGCCTCAATTTAACTTGAAAGCCCAATTAAGGAGGGAATTTTAAGCCTCTAAGCAGGCCCTTGGAAGATTTCAAAATGGAAGGTCTTACAGCATCCCTAAGGGAAAGTCCTGCACCTCCTGGTCCTGTTTCAACACCTCTAGATCATGGGTGGGCAAACTTTTTGTAAGTGATCAGAGAACAAATATTTTAGGTTTTGTGGGCCTTAAGGTCTCAGTTGCAATTATTCAACTCTGCCGCTGCAGCTCAGAAGCAGCCATAGACAAAATATGATTGAAGGATGGAAAGAGTGAATGAGGAGGTCTGCGTTCAGATAAAACTTTATTTACAAAAAACAGAGGGCAGAACAGATTTGGCCTGCTCTAGTTCACAACCTGCTCTCCTTTCCTCATCCTACTATGTCTAGGAAACACAGCCCTGCTCTCAGGTGAAGTTTTATAAATGTTCCTTGAAATTTGGCCAAGGAGAACCACTGCTATTGATATAATTGATCACAGTGAGCCCAGATACCTATCCTGATACTTTGAGATCCTAAATCCATGTTATGCTTTCCTGTTTTTGAAAGGCAATGACATGTATCTCTTCACACTTAGGTCTTTATTCTTAACCCATTGCTTGGGGAAAGATAGCCTAGCTTGGTGTTTAAGACCATGGGCTCCAGAGTCAGACTACCAAGGGTTGTGCTAGTTAGGATAGGCTAGTTAGGCTAGTTAGGCTTCAGTAACAAAGTAACCCCCGAATCTCAGTGTAACAAAGGTTTACTTCTTGCTTATGTTTCGTATCCAAAACTGTCGTCAGAGTAGATGGCTCTGCTCCATGCAGTCATTCGGGGACCCAGGCGAGACTCCACCATAAGGAATGTCTCTGGACTCTGTAGTAAAAGAGAGAATGTGGAAACTTGGCACACACTCTTTTAAGCTTCAGCCCAGAAATGGCACACATTACTTCCGCTTACAGCCCATTGGCCAGAGGTAGCAACGCGGCTACGACCTAACTGTAAGGGGCTCCGGGAGATGTCAGAAAGTAGATGGAATATTTTGTAAGCACCACACCCGCCTCTGCCATTACTCTGCATCTCTGCCACTTGATAGCTGTATGACCTTGGACAAAGATTTCCAGGGTAATTTCTGCCATTGTAAAGCAACAGTATTAACAGCCTCTGCTTCAAGCATTGTTGTCATAAGAATTGATAATACAATGGTTCTAAATCACAGTGGCAGGCACATAGTAAGCATTCAGTGAAAGTGGGCCTTTATTAGTGATTGTGAGGCCTAAATTCTCTCATCTGCAAATCAGGAGTGCTAATAATACTGTTTAAGGTTGCTATTAGAGGAAATGGCACAATACATAAAAAGCTTCCAGCATTGTGCCTAAGATACAATAAGTGCTTAAGAAAAGTTATTTCCCCTTACTGTATGCAATCATGAACTGATATTCTTTATAGTCCTGGTTATTTGTGGGCCTAATGGTTAATATGATGATTATGATTTCCTGTCTGCCCGAGAAATAAAACACTGACTTACAAGTTTCTCTTTCCCTAGGCTGGTGTGTTGTATGCACATCTATCTTCTCCCCCAGATTGTAACTACCTTGAGAAAAGGTATCATTTTATTTACCTTTGCTTTCTCCCACCTGAAATGTCCATCCTCACCTAGTAGGAGGCCCATGACTATCTCAAATGGGATGTTGGTCAAGTGAGAATCAGTGCTCGGTTGGATCCAAGGAGGGCTTATGGACAGTGGAGGCCAATTCCAAGATGCTTCCACCCCCATAAATCTTGCCTCTTAATATTACACCCTTTCTAGAATCACACATTACATAGGGCTGACCCATCCCACATTAAATAGGGTTACCAATAGGATATGCGAAAGTAATGAGGTGGCACTTCCCAAGCTAGTAATAAAAAAGTAAATTAATTAAGCCTTCTGTCCTGCTCTCTGGATGGCTCATTCTAGGGGAAGCCAGTCAACGTGTCATAAGGATACTTAGGCAACCTTAGGAGAGGTCAACCCAGCAAGGAACTGAGGCTTCTTTCCAGCAACAGCACCGACTTGCCACGTGTGTGAGTTATTTAGGAAGCAGATGCTCCAGGCCCAGTGAAGCCTGCAGAAGACTGTAGTCCCAGCTCACATCTTGATTGCAATGTCTCATGAGAGCTGCTCAGCCAGATTGCCCAGATAAGTCACTCGCAAATTTCTGACCCAATGAAATGGTGCGAGATCATAAATATTCATTGTAATTTGTTACACAGGAATAGGTATGTAATATACTGTCTAAAGGACTATTGGCCTCAGAATATACCTTGTTTCATCACTAACAATAATAATCATCATTTGTATCATTTACCAAGTGTTAACCGTCAGGTGTCACATTAAGCATTTTGCAAGCATTGTCTTATTTAATCCTTATACCCATCGTTGTTGGTGAATGATTGAATTAGGAATGTATTAGCCTCATTTTCAGATTAGGAAATTGAGGTCCAGAAAAGGCAACTGACTTGCTCAAAATCAACCAGCCAGTTTGTGATGTAGCTAAGACTGACCTTCACACCTCTGGACTCCCAGTTTCAGACTCTCTTCACTGACACTCTGTGTCTCTGTGGAGAGCCTACCAAGACTTCACACATAGTATTGGCTCCCTGCAAATGGAGGGATACCAAGCCCCTGCTGCAAAATGCTCCATCCCCCACTCCTCCCACATGGACGATACTCGCACTTGAGCATCCCACAGCCTGGCCAGGCCTGCCCTGGAGAGGCCAGGGCACCTAACGAGTAGCAGGCTTGTATTGCTAACATGCCCCCAAGTACCCACAATTCTTTCACCATCATTGCACTCTCATTTCCCACCTGACCTACTCATTGCTCTGCCGGTAGAGGTGAGTAGAGAAATTGCTTTAAGAGCAGTTTTGCACATTTTTCTGGAAATCTATCATGCACTTCGGTGGGAGATATGTCAAAGAAAATAATCGGCTCAGTAGATTATAGATCTTAGTATGAGAAGCAGCCACTTTCTGTTCTTGGAGCTACTTATATTCCCTTTGGGCCTTGCTATGTGTAATCGTTTGATCTGGCTTGGACTTCTAGCTGGTTATAGGCTTTGCTTACTTAGGGGATGAAAACAATTTCATTTTGCTTCTATGATAAGCCAGTCGACTTCCTTGACCACAAAATGTCTAATTCATCAAGACACGTTCTCCCTGCATCTGCCTCAAGTCCTATGGTACGTAGTCTAGAATGGAGACCTTTTTAGACTTCTAGCCCCTTAATTTGCTAGAGAAATAATAAATCTTTATTGTTGTCTTTCTCATTATAAATACAATGCAGAGTTGGTTGACATGCAACTATTTCATAAATACCTAACACGCAAAATGGAAGTTTCCCAAATCTCATGCCCTGGAGATAATCACCGTTAATGATTCAGAGCATATTCATTTAATTTTGGTTTTCTACCCATATGCTAAAATATTTTAAATTTTATTTTAAAAGCCCAATTGGTATTATATACACTGTTTGCCTATGTTTTTTTTTACATAGCAATTTTTCTTGAGCATTTTTCTAGATTAGTATGTATAAATTCTCATTCTTTTGAACAGTTACTCATATGCCATCATAGGTTCAATTATTCCCATATTGAAGGACATTTGGGCTGCTTGCTTGCTTTTTTCAATGGCACCGTGTGCTGAAATGACCATTCTGGTACCTGCCTTACACATTCACAGGAGTGTTTCTAGAGGATAAATTCCTTTAAGGAAGCATTTTCAGAGAGGATTTGCTAGCTCTATCAGTTTTCATTCCCAACAGTGTGTGAATCTGCCTGTTCTTCTCTACACTTACCAACCCTGCATATTATCTTTCCTTCTTTCATCTTGTGTTACGCCTAACTCCTATTATAATTAACATTGGTGGGAAGAACAATAGCTTCTTTTCCTCCTTTACAGGTGGATAGAAAAGCAAATTCCCTAAGAGATAAATAGGAGATTAAGTTTGCCCAGGAGTAATTAGCATTTATATAGCTCCCCATTCTCAGAACTGATTCAATGTTAACTAACTCCCATTTACAGGCAGACAGAAATTTGACCTCCGGGAGATTTTCTCAGGCCCTTCTTCCAATTCCTTGGAGTTTAAATTCTGCTGTTCTTGGCCCAGTTTGGTGACTTAGAACCAGGGAGTCGCCCTTAAAACAGATTCTCAAGATTTTAGTGTTGAAGGATCATTTGAGGGGATTTAGGGAAAATGGAGATTTCCGCCCCTCCTTTTTCCCATTTTGATTCAAGAGGTCCTAGCCCTTTTATTTATTTGTGTCTTTTGAACCTCAGGTGTGGGAAGTTGAGGTCATCCTGCTCCTAGATTTGGCTGCACAAATGTCACCACTCCCTGCAAAGCCACTTTCTTGTTTTATGCAGGGATTCCCTTTCATTTCCACTGTCATCTCCGAATCCCCTCCTCCCTATAAGCAACCATTTCAACATGTTGGGTATATTTTCTAGAATTTTAAAGTACCTTTAGGAAATACGTAAAGTGGCTCTGTGTGAATCTGTATCTTTATATAAATTAAATTGTGGTAGAGGGTTTCCCGTTTCTTGCTTTTTTCATTCAGTACTCTATTTTTAAGATCTAGCCAGATTGCTATTGGGTGAATCTAAATTGCTGCTTCTGCTGCTGCAGAGATAGAGAGACTTGAAGCAAAGGAGACGTGGAATATGCACGTTTTTATTGGAAGAGACTGATGGAGGGATAAAGAAATCTGGGTCAACAGGGTTGCAACAGGGGAAGGCTAGGTCCCGGAAGGAGATGAGGTACTTAAAGGCATTGGGTATTTTAAGGAAGTAAGGAGGAACCTGGACAAGGAGTCAAGGACTACTAAATCCATTTAGCTCACTGAAATCAGGGACTGCCATGTTTTTCTTCTGTGCTAAGAAATCCTCATCACCTGGGTATTATTTTGCCCATTTCATTTTATCAGCATGATGTTTTAAAGGCAATGTAGGGGAAGCAGATGTAGATCAAGCAATTAAGCTCCTGCCTACCACATGGGAGGTCCTGGGTTCAGTTACCGGTGCCTCCTGGAGAAGATGAGCAAGACAGAGAGCTGGCACAATGGGCAGGTGTGGCAAGCTAACCCAACAAGATGACACAACAAGGAGATAAAAAGAAGAAAGACAGTG
>PVKH010023453.1:0-13850 GCA_004027955.1 Chaetophractus vellerosus
GCTCCCCATACTATAGTCTTTGAGTTTTGTTAGTCTCAAGACTGGAATTATTTGAGGGTATAGTTTTATCCTCCTCACCCTGCATCTACTTTAGTTGCTTTCAAGAACAAACAGAATCCTTAGGCCTTGGGGCTTCATAGGTTAATCAGCTCAGGGAATCAGAGTAATAAAGTAAAGAAGTAACAAACATAGGCCGACTGAAATGTTGTGTAGGTTCTTAGAGTTTATCCAGCCTTAGTTCCTAAACTCTTTTATATCCCCTTTCTCAGGTAGTATCTTTTTTATGATAAACTTTTTTATTTTTTAAAAAAGAGACTTAGATTATATAAATGTTACATGAAAAATATGGGGGGGGGGTTCCCATATGCCCCGCTCCCTATCCCTCACACATTTTCCCATATTAACAACATCCTTCGTTAGTGTGGAACATTTGTTAAAATTGATGTGCACATTTTGGAGCATTGTCACTAAGCAAGGATTATAGTTTACATTGTAAATTTTTTCCACACAATTTTGTAAGTTATGACAAGATATATAATGGCTTGTATCTGTCATTGCGATGTCATTCAGGACAATTCGCAAGTCCCAAAAATGTCCACATATTACACCTGTTTTTCCCTCTCCTTCCCCTCAGAACCGATGGTATCTTATTCCAGTGGCTTCCAATCTCCCTTTAATTTCAGAATGGCTTTCACCAAGTCTCTCTTGTCCTTAAGACTCTCCCCTCTCATCTACAACATGAAGTAAAGCTTATGTAAATAACTCCAGTTGTCAAGTCTCCTCTTCCAGCACAAGGTTCCAAGAGTACAATTAAGATAAAATAGCAGGAGGGAACCATCTTTCACAGAGATTTGGCTTGAGCTTGCCTTCTGCATTTGTGGAGAACTCTTGGCTGAAGGACCCCCATCTCTTAAGTCCCCAACCACCTTTCCCATCTCTGCAGCAGTAGATGTTTTGTGCCATTTAAAAACAAAATTCCTCTGACAAGTTAAAATTAGCAATAAAATTATCTTCAATTACCTGCATAAAAACAGTTTGTGTCTGAGTTCCCCTAACTCTGTAATAGAGTCATTTTTAACATGACAGGTGGCCAACTAGGATTTTACACATTAAAGTCACAAGAGAACACACTTGAGTCAGATAGAACTAAGTGGTTCATTCATTCATTCATCTCCTCTTGCTACCATACTCTTTTAGTTCTTGCTAATTTTCTGGTTACTTCTCAACTTTGCCTCTTTTTTCTGGCCATTAAATATTGAGGGCACTTTAATGCTTGTTCCAGGTTCTCTACTTTTCTCATTCAATACCATTTCCTTAAGGAATGTATCCAGGTTCAGGCTATCATGACCATTTATATGCCAATGGCAATTGAAAATCCTCTTCCAGCCTGGACAGTTTCTTAAAGTTTCTGACCTGTGAGTACATGGATATAGATGCCAAGAGGGTCCCAAAACTAAGCACCAAATATCCGCCTACCTAACATTATTCTCCTCCAGTATTCCTTATCTTGGTGAATGGCAGGATCAGTTTTGCAAGTCATAAGTCCAGGGGCTGAAGACCAAGGGATTGTGGGGACATGGCTGACAGGTTAGGCAGATAAGGCTCAGTTCTCACTAAAACAAGAGAGAAAGAGCCAGAGGCTGCCTTGGCAACCTGCTTTGGGGTACAGCAATCCAAAACACTGCTTCACAATTCCCAGGAGAATGAGGGATAGAGAGATGAAGAAGCCAAACAAACAATCATCAGTTATTAAACCTCCTGGCCACTAGGAAGGGCTCCCCTCCCACACCCCTGAGATATCAAGTGAGGGTAAAACTCCTGGTGAATTGTATCTAACTGAGAGGAGAGCAGATGTCTTCCTCCCCACTCCTTTGGATATATATATATAGAACAGGAAGGTGCTCTGAGTCATCTAGGAGGGTACTGGACAGATAGGGAAGCCAAGGGAAAATCATGCTTCCTTGCCCTGGTGGCTGGAAGCAGCACATATACCCTACCCTCAGGGCAGATAGACTAGGTGGAGCCCCTGGCCCCCTGCTCCACAGGGAGTATGAAGGCAGATTCCCTGAGAGAAAGAGAGGTCTGGGAGGGTAGAGAGTGGTTTCTTTGTGGAGAGTTTAACAAGCTGCCCCCCCCCCTTGAATATCGAAAGGGACCCTGACTCAACAGGGGGAGCCAAGGGAGATCCCCTCAGGTAGTCCATCACACTCAGCCACCTAGTTAAAGAGAGGAATTATACCAGAGACAAGGCAGAGACAGGTGGCTGATCAGCATGGCTCTAGAGGACTGTGGGGAATCTAACCTGCCTCCAGAGGGAAGAGAGGTGAAGAGCCTTCAGAAAAGCTAATTAACCTAAGGAGACAGATCAGTACAGTGGAAGAATTCCTGCCTAGCATATAAGAGGTCCCTGGTTTGATTCCTGGCTCTTCTTTGAGAAGTGATCTACCAGGTTCTCAAGTATCCAGCAGAGTCTTTATGACAGGGAACATATAGACATTCTTTTTGTATTAGCTTTTATTGGATCTGTCTCTCATTTTTTTTTAAAGAAAAAGGTTCCTTTCTTTTTTATTTTCCTATTTTACTCACTAAAAAATGGTTCAAAACATGCAGAGGGAAGTGGATGTGGCTCAAGTGATTGGGCTCCTGTCTACCATATAGGAGGTCCAGGATTCGATTCCTGTGGCCTCCTGGTGGAAAGCAAGCTGGCCCACACAGCAAGCTGGCCCGAGCAGAGTGCTGGCCCAAGCAGAGAGCTGGGACAGCAAGATGATGCAACAAAAAGAGACACAGAAGAGAGACAATGAGAGGCGCAGCAAATCAGGGAGCTGAGGTGTTACAAGTCTCACTCTGGAAGGTCCTAGGATCTGTTCCCACCCACTTAAAGAGAAGACAAGCAGACACAGAAAGAACACACAGAGAACAGACAATGAGAGCACAACAATGTGGGGGGGGGTGGGGGATAAATAAATAAATCTTAAAAAAAAAAGAAAAAGAAAAGAAAAAAAACATGCAGAGGGCAGGCTACAGGGTGATTGATTGATGAAAACCAGAAGCCTGAGAAGATCTTTAGGGGTATTAGAGAGAAGGCTATTTTTCCATGTTTATATATTTTTTTATTTTAGTTTTTACTTTTTCTTCTTCTTTCTCCTTTATTAAAACAAATTGCTGCTGTCTTATTTCTTGTTTGTTGTGTTTCCCTTTCCTTTGTTTCTCTACTTGTTTTTTTTCTTTTTTTCTACCGATTTCTTCTACCTGTACTATTTGTTTTCTCTCCTTTATCTTTATATCTTCTGTTTTCTGTTGTTGTCCTTTCATTCTACCTTTTTGTTTGGTCTCCAATTTTTCTTGTTTTTTTTCTTTCTTTTTTAACCTTTTTTCTCTCTCTCTTTTTCTTTTTTCCTCTTCTTACAATTCTTTCCTTTGATTAATTCTATCTCTTTTTCTCTATTCTATTTTTCTTTTGCTGTTTCTAGTCCACTTTTCTTAATTATTTCCCTGTACTTCTTACTGGTGTTAATTTTCCAATTTCCTAGGTCTTGTACGGTTCGCTCCTATCTTTTCCTATTATTTTACTATTATTCTTTTTCTCTTCCTATCTCTTTCTTTCCTAATCTTTTTTTCAAGGGAACAAAGAAATGTAATAAGAGGAATGAAGTGTCAAAGTGAAGAACTTTACCACACACACAAAAACAACAACAAAATAAATCAAAATTATCAACTGAATAAACCCATCAGGATAAACAGATGCCTAGAAATACATAAAAAAATTACAAGATGTACAAAGAAACAGGAAGACATGGCCCAGTCCAATGAACAAACTAAAAACCAGGGGTAGATGCAGAACATGGAACAACTAATCAGAGATGTCCAAACGAATATCATGCATAAGCTTTATGAAGTGAAGGAGGAGATTAAGGATATAAAGAAGACACTGGGAGAACATACTGAAGAAATTGTAAACATACATACAAACATTATGGATATTACAGTGATGAATGGCACAATCCAAGAAATAAAAAATACACTGGAAGTACATAACAGCAGATTCAAACAGGCAGAAGAAAGAATCAGTTATGTGGAAGACAGTATATCTGAAATCAAACAAATAGAAGAACAGATAGATGAAAAGATAGAAAAATATCCATCAGGGACTTATGTATTTGAATGACAACAAGAAACACACAAACATACACATTATAGGTATTGCAGAGGGAGAAGAGAAGGGAGAGGGGACAGAAGGAGTGTTAGAGGAAATAATGACTGAAAAATTCCTAACCCTATTGAGGGAGATAGATATGCATATCCAGGGAGCACAGTGCACCCCAGACAGTATTAATCCTAACAGGCCTACTCCAAGACATATACTTGTCAAATTTTCCAGTGCTCAAGATGAAGGGAGAACACTGAAAGTAGCAAGAGAAAAGAGAAACATCACATACAAGGGAAGCTTGATATGATTAAGTGCTGATTTCTCATCTGAAAGTATGACGGCAAGAAGGAAATGGTATGATGAAGTTAAGATACTAAAAGAAAAAACTTCCAGCCAAGAATTCTCTATCCAGCAAAGCTGGAATTCAAAAATGAGGGAGAGTTCAAAATATTCACAAATAAACAGAAATTAAGAAAGTATGTCAAGAAGAAACCTGCAATTCAAGAAATACTGAAGGGGCCGGCTGTAGCCCAGTTGGTAGGGCACTGGTTCGGTCCCTGGGCCCTCCCCGAGTGGGCAGACCACCTTGAGAGGGCAAGCCACCACAGGAGGGGCACACCGCCATGGGCTGGGCACGCCGCCACAGGCAGGGCAAGCCCCTGTGGGCAAAAGGCAAGCCCCCACAGGCAAGGACGAGGCCCCGTGAGCAGGCAGACTGCCACACCGGTGAGCTGACTTGGCAGGTTGCCCCAGTGGGGGGAGACAAGCAGGCACAGAGGAACGCAAAGAAAAATGAACACAGCAAGAACAAGCAGAAGGGGGGGATGTATAATAAATAAATAAAAAAGAAATACTGAAGAGAGTTCTGCAGGTCAAAAGGGAAAAAAAGGAGAGAGAGAGAGTTGGAGGAGAGTGTAAGAACAACTAAAAAGATAAAAAGAGAAATAAAAACAACATATGGCATACATGAACCTAAAGAAAATATGGCTAATATAAGAAATTCCTTGACAGTAATAACATTGAATATTAATGGATTAAATTTGCCAGTCAAGAGACACAGATTGGCAGAATGAATAATGAAATATGACCCATCTGTATGTTGTTTACAAGAAACCAACCTTAAACCCAGGAATGCAAAGAGGTTGAAAATGAATGGTTGGAAAACAATTTTATAAGCAAACAATAACCAAAAAGGGGCGGGAGTAACTATACTAATATTGAACAAAATAGACTTTACTTGTAAAACTATTGTAAGAGACAAAGAAGGACACTATATATTAATAAAAGGGGTAATCTATCAAGAAGAAAGAACAATCATAAACATGTACTTACCTAACCAGGGCGCCTGAAAGTACATGAGGCAAACACTGGAAAAACTAAATGGAAAAATAGATGCCTCTGTGATGATAGTAGGGGACTTTAAAACACCATTATCACCATTACAGAGAACATCTCAACAGAGAATCAGTAAAGAAACAAAGACTTTGAATAATACATTAATGGACCTGGACCAAATAGACATATACAGACTATTACATGCAAATACAGTGGGATATACATTCTTCTCAAGTGCACATAGATCATTCTCCAGGATAGGCCACATGTTAGGCCACAGAACATCTCTCAATGAATTCAGAAAGATTGAAATTATACAAAGTAATTTCTCTGACCACAATAGAATGAAGCAGGAAATCAGTATGGGGCAAAGAACCAGATAAGTTAAACAACACACTCTTAGACAAACAATGGCTCAAGGAGGAAATCACAAAAGAAATTAGTAACTACCTTGAAACAAATGAAAATGACAACACAACATATCAAAACCTATGGAATGTAGCAAAAGCAGTACTGAGAGAAAAATTTATAACCATAAATGCATATATCAAAAATAAGAAAGAGCTAAAATTGAAGACCTAACTGCACACCTGGAGCAATTAGAAAAAGAACAACAAACTAACACCAAAGGAAGTAGAAAGAAAGAAATAACAAAGATTAGAGCAGAGCTAAATGAAATTGAAAATAAGAAATCACTAGAAAAAATTTAAAAAATCAAAAGCTGGTTCTTTGAGAAGATTTAAAAAATTGACAAACCCTTATCTAGACTGACAAAGAAAAAGAGAAGATGCAAATATATAAAATGAGAAATGAGAAAGGGGACATCACCACTGACCCCACAGAAATAAAGAGTATCATAAGAGGATACTTTGAAAAATTATATGCCTACAAGATAGATAATTTAGAGGAAATGGACAAATTTCTAAAATCACACAAGCAGCCTACATTGTCAAAGAATAATTTGATGAATTCAACAGACCAATCACAAGTAACAAGATAAAATTAGTCATCAAAAAGTTCCCAACTAAGAAGAGCCCAGAACCAGACCAGGTGAATTCTACCAAACATTCTGGAAAGAACTAACACTACTCCTGCCTAAACTCTTCCAAAAAAACAGAAGTGGAGGGAACTTTACCTGTCATTATATGATAAGAGCATCATCCTAAAACTAAAGCCAGACAAAGATGCCATAAGAAAGGAAAACTATAGACCAATCTCTTTAATGAACCTAGATACTAAAATCCTCAACAAAATACTTGCTAATCATATTCAACAACACATCAAACAAATTATACACCATGACTAAATGGGTTTCATCACTGGTATGCAAGGATGGTTCAACATAAGAAAAGCAATCAATGTAATACATGAGATAAACAGATTAAAAGGAAAAAAAACCACACATGATCATCTCTATTGATGCAGAAAAAGCATTCGACAAAATACAGCACCCTTTCCTGATAAAAACACTACAAAAGATAAGAAGAGAAGGAAACTTCCTCAACTTGATGAGGAGTATATGAGAAAATCCCACAGCTAACATCATATTCAATGGTGAAATCCTTAAAGCTTTCCCACTAAGATCAGGAACAAGACAAGGATGCCCACTGTCACCACTCTCATTTAACATTGTGTTAGATGTACTTGCTCGGTGGGAAGGTGCTGGACCCTCATCCTGGGGAGGCCAGCTATGTTCTCATAGAGGGGTGGGAGTCTCTCGAGAGCATGGGCAGTGCCCAATAGGGGAGGACAAAGCAGTGTGTCAAGCCCTCTGTGTTGTTGCAAGTAGCTATGAATCTGGTTCTGCAAAAAGTGAAGCCTTGTTGTCGCCATGGGTCCTGAGGGGAGGGGAGGGAGGAATAGAATAAATGGAACAGGTGGCATTTTAAGGGCGATGGAAGTGGTCCACATGATCTTGCTATGATGGATACAGAGCACATTAAATTACATCAAAATTTATAAAAGTGTATGATCCAAAATGTAAACCATAATGTAAACCATTGACCATGGTTGGTAGCTATGTTTCAATATCTGTACATCAGTTGTAACAAATGTAACATCCACATGTAAAATGTCATTAATAGGGGAAGGGGAAAAAAGGGGAGGATGTTAGTTATATGGGAGTCCTTTATATTCTGTACATGATTTTTCTGTAACCTAAAACTTCTTTGAAGACAAAATGAAAAAAGTAAGACACTGGGGGAATAAATGGAAGAAAATGTCACTGTACATATAGGACAACAGATTTTACAGTTATGAATGACAAATATAAAAAAATTTAAATATCTTTTCATTATTTTTTATTATCCCAAATTTATGTTTTAATTTTTAAAAATTTTTTTGGTATTTTATTTCTTATTTTTAAAACTATCATTATTATTTCACTTCCTTATCAATTGTATTTGGCTATTTTATTGGCTTTATTTTTGAAGAAGTTTTGGATCACAGAATGGTTACAACTGTGGAAGGGAGGATCACCAGTGCAGAGTGTCAATGATGGGAGATACATGGGAGGATGCTCACCTGGGCATACATTTAAGGCATATAAATGTGTTCAAATGTTCATGGGGCATTGTCACAGTAGGTGGAAAATCACACAATAACCAAAGGGAGCTCTACCACATTCTCTAATGGAACAGCAAGAATCCCCTGAATACAGGGGCAATGACTAGTGAAGGAGAATGGTCCATTGGCGGCCCCTCGATATCGATGACTGTTCTTATGCACTTTTACTCTTGAAATTGAAACTTAGCCTAGTATTATAGGGTGCATAAGAGCTGTCTCCTGGGAGCTTCCTTGTTGCTCTTATGTGGCCTTTCTCCAAGCTGAACTCAGCATATAAATACATGACCTTCCCCTCAGTGTGGGACATGACTTCTGGGGATAAGCCTCTCTGGCACTGAGGGATTACTACCAAACACCAACTAGCAATGCAATTGGAAAAAGACCTTGACAAAAATGGGGGAAAAGTTAAAGACAAACGAGTTTATATGGCTAAGAGACTTCAACGTGAGTTGGGAGGTCATTCCAGAGGTTGTGTTTATGCATGTCTCAGCAGGATCTCATTCACTGCCAAAGTAGATACTCCCCCAAATAGCTGGGCTCCTGAGGGCTCTGGAGATATCCAGACACTATAGTCAGGGCAGATTGCCCAGGAGTTTGGTGTCTTGCCAGTGGGCCCTACTTTGGAATTTTTGCTCCCCACTGTGATACATTTAGGCTCAGTTGTGATTTCCCTACACATGTCTCTTCTGTCCTTCTATTTGAACCTATAAATAGTACTAGAGTTTGTAGATATACTCCCAAGAGACTTAAATCTTTGGGCTGTCCATGTGCCAGCTGGGCCCTAAATCTCAACAGAGTTGCAGCAATTACTCTCCAGTACATTGGTCTCACCCAGGACAACTAACAAGGAGGTATGATGGACAACTACCATACCTAGAGAGTCTACAACTGCAAGCAAGAGAGTCCCATCCATCAGCCCTATGGGATAGCAGGCCTCTCTCAATTAGAAGTGGAGTGGACATCACCATCCCAGAATCCTCAGGATTGGGGAATGAACTATGGACTAAAGTAGACTTACTGGTGTTCTACTATAGAATTATTGTGACTCTAGCAATGCGAGGATTTATATCATTGATGTGGAGGCAGTGGCCACTGGAGATTGAGGGCAGAGAGGAAAAAACAGGCATAATATGGGGGCATTTTTGGGACTTGGGAATTGTCCTGAATGACATTACAATGACAGATACAGGACATTATATATCTTGCCATAATCTACAGAATTGGGTGGGAGAGAGTGTAAATTACAATGTAAATTTTTTTTACCATTTTTTTTTTGTTTTTGTTACATATCCCCCCCTTTCTGCTTGTTCTTGCTGTGTTCATTTTCGCATTCTTCCGTGTCTGCTTTGTCTCCCCCTATTGCGGCAACACGCCGAGTCAGCTCACTGCGGGCGGCTCTGCTCTGCTCATGGGTGGCTCTGCTCTGTTCACGGGCAACTTGCCCTGCCCGTGGCGGCTTTGCCTTGCCCGTGGTGGCTTTTTGCCCTGCCCACGGCAGCTCTGTTCCGCCCATGGCAGCTTGTCCTCTCAAGGCGGTTTGCCCGCTCGGAGAGGACCTGGGAACCGAACCCGGGGCCTCCCATGTGGTGTACCAGCACCCTATCCACTGGGCTATAGCCAGCCCCCTACAATGTAAATTTTAATCCATGATTAGTGGTGATGCTCCAAAATGTGTCCATCAATTGCAATGAATGTACCTCACTAATGAAGGATGATGTTAATGTGGGAAAAGGGGGGAGGTGTTGGGAGCAGGGCATATGGGAATCCCCTATATTTTACATGTAACATTTATGTAATCTAAGTATCTTTAAAATGAAAAAATAAAATTCTTTGAGCTTAAATAAAAAAAGTCCAGGGGCCATACTTGAAATTTTATTTCTTCCTCATCCATAACCCATTATAGCATTAAGGTCTGTTGGTTTTGCCACTTAAATATATCCCATCCATTTGTTACCATCTTTCTAGCATCTAAATCAAACTGCGATGATCTTCCACTTGTATTATGTTCAGTTCACAAGCATTCTACTTTCCCCTTCATATATTCTTTGAACTGCAATTAAAGGGATCTATTCAAGCACAGACCAATTCTTGCCCCACCCTAATTTAAATTTAAAAGCAAAACTTCAAAGGCTTCCAGTTTTTCGCTTTTAAGATATAAAACAAAGCATGTTCTGGCCCCTGCCTCTTGCTCTAGTTCCCTTTATATTCCTCCCTCACGCACTCTGCATTCTTGCCACTATGCTTGTTCTTTAATTTGTTTACTTGTTTGTTAGGTTTTGTCTTTATTTTTTTTGCCACACTCCTTCCTACCACAGGATTTTTGAAATGCTATTCCCTTTTGTATTGAAAGACCTTCCATATTTTCTTGACCTAATTAACTCAAGACCTATTCAATGCCTTGGTACTTTTATGGAAATGGTGATATAATGTACATCAAAATTTTAAGTATGCTATGACCAATAATGATCATTACAGCACTATTTCACACAAATGAAATTTTGAAAATACAATTTAAGGGTTGTTTAATGCACTACTATTGAAATAACTAAAGAAGTTATAGCATAACCTATGTTGGAATAGTGTACATCCATTGAAACATGCTTTCAAAAATATCAATAAACCTGTAATATATGCTTATAATATAAAATTTAATGGAAAAATAACAATAATATGCACACATATTTATTTCTATGAAATTCGAAGTCTCTCAAAGTTACACAAATTGTTTGTGTGTATATGTGTGTAAGCATTTAGACACAGAGAAAATATGCATCCAGCATTATAACTTCAAACTCATGGTGATCAACAATTACCAAGAGTTCTGGTGGGCTTATGAGAGACTTGTGGTCTCTGATTTTGTGGAGCATTGTCTAAAAGATGCACAGTTGACCTAGTCCTTTATTTATTTACAACCTGTCCTTATATTAAAAGCTGGAAAAT
The DNA here is from genome assembly GCA_004027955.1 of Chaetophractus vellerosus. Lineage (NCBI taxonomy): Eukaryota > Metazoa > Chordata > Mammalia > Cingulata > Chlamyphoridae > Chaetophractus > Chaetophractus vellerosus. The sequence continues at coordinate 10,991 of PVKH010023453.1, forward strand.
CAGAGAGCTCAGGGACTGGACCACATTGTGCCTCTCCCTCTCCCCACCCTTTCCATTCCCTACCATATATCCTTTCCCATACAAAAGCCTTTTTTTAAAAGGCATCTGGGGCCAGGAATTGATTGAACCCAGGACCTCTTATGTGGGAACCCGGCACTCAACAATTGAGCCAAATTGGCTTCCCTGAGTTGGTTTTGTCATTTGTTTTTATTTATTTATTTTTCAGGAGGCACTGGGAACTGAATCCAGGACCTTCCATGTGAGAGGCAGGCACTCAACTGCTTGAGCCACATCTGCTCCCTTGAATGCCTTTTAATGAAGGACTATTTGGCATCATGATTGATGCCTTCTTTGAGGATTATTAAAAGAAGCATGTCTACAAAAGTTGTATTTACTGTAAATATTTTTCGAGAACCACATCTACAACATAACATAGTATTCTCTTTATTTCTCAAGAGCAGAGGGTGTTATGCTTCTCCTGATTCACGGGTTTGGTTTTCTCCTGTAGACGCATTGAAATACGTAATTCCTTATCTTTCCTCCTTTCCTTGTTATAAAACACAGTGGCAACACTCTAGAAAGAATGGTGCATGTTTGCTATGCATTTTGTATATTTACCTTTATTCTGGGCACATCAAATTTTTCCTTTTGCCTTAATGTCTTCTTATACTTAAAATTTCATTTTTCTTCTGCACCTTTTTGTAAGCCATTTTAAAGTATGTTTGGATGAAATATCATATAGAAAGAAGAAAGAAAGATAGGGAAGACAGAAATAACGAAGGAAGCAAGCAAAGAACATTTTAACAAATAAATGGTCTGTGTCTATTTAAGTTATCTTTGTGGCAGAGCTGCAATGACAAATTTCCTATTATGGTAGATCAAGAATTAGGAAATAGATGATCAGGAAAGACGTAAAATAAATATTTGTGAAATGTATGGATCATCTTCTTGGAAATTGAATTTCCAAGAAGGCTATGAGTCTTCCCTAAACAAGTTGAATAACAAAGCTAAAACCAGTGCTTGGCCTTTCAATAGCTCACTGGTAAGACAGTTGAGGCTCAGCAAAAGCAAGTCTTAGTATTGTTCTCTGATGTGGTATCGGTTCTTATGAGAATCCCATTCTTTTCCTCAGCCAAAAGTAGGTATGGAGGGCAGGGAGTTAGAGTATTGTGACACTCTGCAGGGCCTTTAGTCATTCTGAAAGCTTGCAAAGGTTCTGATGCTCTAACAGGGGGGGGGGAAGTGAGCACACCAGCAAGCAAAAAAAAAGATACTAGATCAAAAAGATCTGCTTAACGACAGTGCATACACCAGCCCCAGGGTATTTCAAATATTTATAATTCTCTACATATTTAATCTTTAAGAGTTCTGGAGATGTTATGTTCAGAATCTAAAGCTAACATACCCAGCTCAGTGCTGATACTATCAAAGTCAGGAAAGAAACAGAGGAGAGAGATGAAGGAAATATATGAAAAAAGACAAAATAATCAAAACTCCTAAGGCAGTCCACCTGGCTAGATTCAGAGAATGAAAAATTGAAAAGGACCTTGGAAATCCCATTCCCTTGTTTCACAAACGAATTACTAAGACAGAGGGGTCTCCCATTAAGTGCATATTACCTCGAGCTGGAAATCTCAGGTAAGAAACTTGATGCTTTGAAATGAGGTGAACAAACAGTGGTTTGCCCAAATCAGAGACTATAGACTTGTGCACCACAGGACAGGAATGTGACAATCATGACATAGGCTGGACTGGCACATACCTTTACACTTTGATGGAGAAAATAAACAGCTACATAAAATAATAATGCCACCTACCAACGTGTACATATTCATGATGGGTTCATCTCTGCCACAGGAGAAGAAAAGAGGAAGAATTTGGGAGAAGCACATAATAAACATACAGCCCTGGTTTCAGGGAGCTTCCACTTTAACTGGGAAGACAAGGTGAAATAACATAAAAATATAACAATTGACTCAGGGTTGTCCAACAATGTATAAATTGTATGGGCAATGATGTTCAGACACTCGTGCCCAAACTTACGCTTCACCTTGCCCACAAATCTCCTCTAAAAGAGCCTGTAGGATCCCATCCACATCTCTTAATTAATTTTGTTGACAGGTTAATCTTTTTCCCCAATATGGTTTATTCCATCTAAAAACATTCTAAATGGCAAAAATGTCCCCTTAATATTGGTCCTAGGTGCCCCACACTTCACAAGCACGGAGTCAAATAGGAAAACTCTGATTCTATGCAGTGGCCCTTTGGCTGTTTTAAGACATTCATCATGGCTTTCTTAGAACCTTAGTCCAAATTCTTTCTGTCACCCTCCTCTGACATGATTCCAAATCCTGCCCCTTCTGAGTGCTGCTGAGAACACAACGAGGTGTGGCCTCCTTGTCTCACAATGGAGAGGGGTGGTTGCCTTTTGTTCTACAAAGGCAAGTCGATTTCTGTTCTTGCTGCCTAAGACTGCAGTAGTATTTTGGCAACTACATCACACAGTTGACTCATACTGAGGCTAAAGTCAATTAAAACCCCTGCATCTTTTCCACATGTGTTATTGATAAATTCCCCCCAATTATTCATGTGTGCAATTGCTGGTGGTTTTTTTTTAAATTTACATTTCTTGCCTGTTAAATTTCATCACGTTTTATCTGGCCCATGGTTGCAGCTCCAGGAACATGTTTTGGATCCCATTTTAGCTCTCCTTTTCCCAGCCCTGTGTCACGTGCAGGTTGATGTGGCACATGTGTCTTCATCCAAGTCCCAATGTGGATGGGGCCTAGGCTAAAGCCCTGGTTCAACAGAGGCATTCTGTCAAAGTAAAACCTGTCCCTTAGTTAGCAGGCTTTGGGTC